>BCLG01004327.1:0-31524 GCA_001602295.1 Zoysia matrella
ACTGAGTGGAGGGTGATGTGTACAATATCTAAGATAATATAATATTAGGCAAATTCTAAGGTAGACCCAAATGAATATGGACTATTTATTTGCACGGATCTCAATGATTAAATTTTCTTTTTATCTCTTAGGAGGTAAAAGCTCTCCTGTAATTATTAATTATTAAGATATTCAATATGGAAGGAAATCAATGAGACATAGAAACCGATGCGATAGTTTTAGAAACTAAATCCTTTAGTCAATGTGGCGAGGTGCATGCGACGACATTCAAGATACGTTCCATGCAACCAAAACCAGTCATTATGGTGAGATGATATCGTGTCATTATATATGGTGCAAACATTTTCTTATCGGCTGAGGTGGATATTATATTGCACATTTTCTCCTTTTTTCCTCTTCCAAAATTCAACGGCTCAGATTCAATTGGTAGTTCACCTCCTAGTAGGTAAGGGAATTGGGGTTGGTCTACCTTAGCAGGCCTCTAATAGTAACTATAACTAGATTATTAATACTAGTCACGCAAATAACTAGATCAACCTACTGATCAACCTACTAGTTTTAATGTAAAATATTGAGTGGGTGATGCATACCTCTTGTCCTTGAGAAATTCTCGAAGGATGTCAATGAGCTGCCTTTCATCTCTGTTCTTAGTATGAATGTCTTCAAATCTGTTCTTGTCAAGTTCGTAGAGAATGTCCATGAGAAGTTTTGATAGGTTAGGATTCCGACCAACTGATACGAAAGCCGCGCAATCAAAATCAGCTCTAATCTTGTCATACACTACTTTGGCAAGAGTAGTCTTGCCAAGCCCCCCAATCCCAACAATGGCGACGATCTTCTTCCCGCTGGACATATCATCTGTCTGGGGAGTAGACAGCTTGGCTATGAGATCCTTACTCGGCTCTTCGGTGCCGACCAAGTTTGCAACTTCTTTGTACATAGCTTTAAGTCGAGGATCTGTAGTTGACGTCGCTATGGTAGAGTTCACCACAAGGTCCTCGATTCTGTACCTCTCTCGTCGGGCAGCAATATCCTGGAGTTGCTGCATGATATCATTGATAGCAGAACCGACGTCATGACGTGCCTTCGCCTTCGTGAACACATCCGTCATCTTGTTCATGGCCCGCTTCATCCTGCTTCGGCTGGTTTGCTTGCAGCCGTCAACAGACACAAGGAAGGTGTCGAGGATGTCCTCCATGTCATAGGATGCCTCCCTGACTTCGCTTGCCCATTCCTTGACCTGTTCGTCGAGTTGGTCCCATGGCACATCGGACACCTTACAGAGGAAGGTGTGGATGTGTTTGAGCTCCTTTGAGAGAAACTCGACTTTCTTCTTCACGCCTCTCTGCAGCTTGTATTCATCTCCGAGCAGCTGGAGTAGCTTGGGCACTACTCCGCCCACCGCCGCTGCCACCACATTCATGGTTGAGGCCCTTAACTTGGCTGCTTTGGTTCACAATTGAGCGAAGGTGGAGCCATGGTATTGCTAGTAAGCCATGGGAGTAGCTAGCATTGTGCACACTGATACAATGGGCTAGTCGTCAGTTTGAGCAAGCAATGTGACCTATCACATGCAACAACGTGAGCCCATGTGGTGCTGCCTCGATCAGTTGGTTGTTTAGTACAATTCCTTGAGACCTATCACATGTAAACTCCATTCACAAAGAGCTTTGAATTGCCTAATAATGAATCGCCAATCTCGATGAGCTAGCATATGGTTTTTTTTCCGGGGTCCTCCGGTGCTATTACCAAAGAATATCAGTTGTCCGATCTGATGTCTATGAGCGCTGAGCTGGTCCAGGTCCACCGTCCACCTGGTATAATTCACACAAAACCCCCTGAAAGACTCTTAAAACATCAGACAATTATATCTGTTTTCACTAATCATTTTACAGTCACCACCCCGATTATTCTCTCGCACCTCGTCATGTCGTGAAGTTCATCAGCGGCAAGTACTGCTGTAATGTTCACAGATACCCTTAGGTACAATGGTGTTTCAACCATAAATTTTTAGTCTAATTGTGATTCAACTATTGATTTTCAGATTTTGTGATTCAGCCATCACTTTTTGAAAGCTAAACTCAATTGTATCACAAATCTGTTAAGTGAATCTAACGGTGTTAATTTTTTGGTGTGAAAAGACAAAATTACCCTTTGTAATTGTATCATGATATTGTTAATTTTATTGTATTTATATAAGAATTAAAAATCTAAATTTGAAATTGTGGACATAATTTGACACAAAATTTCAAATTTTGAAATCTGAATTTCAAAATTTTGAAAATTTGAAATCCATGGTAAATCACAAAGAACAATTTTGTCTTTTCGCAAAAAAAATTAACACCGTTAGAGTCATTTAACGGACTTGTGGCTCAATTGAAATTGGTTTTAAAAAAGTGATGGCTAAATCATAAAATCTAAAAATCAATGACTGAATCACAATTAGACTAAAAATCTATGGCTGAAACACAGTGGCCCCTACCCTTACCCCCTCACTGCTCCTGTTTTAGGGTTTACTGGTATTGGTATCGGCCGGTGGATTTGCATCCTATTCTTATGGGTAGTTTAGATGGACGAGCGAGGTCCGCTGGCGCGTGTTACCGTGATGTTCCGTCGACCGTCGCTGGCGCACAGGCCGCATCTTATTTCGATTGGCATTCCTGCAATAGACACAAGGTCCGAGCAAGGGTACTCTGTTTCCAAGTTTCAAAACAGGCAAATCCACTGTTTCTTACGTTTTGGCCTGGACTGCCATGCGGACCCAGCAAGGCCATGAAAATCACAAGCAACTGATTTAATTGACCCAATAGACCCCCGTAACAGATAAAGTCAGAAAATAGATGCTCTCGTATACTTTTTGGCTCTAAATAGATGTCATAAACTTTCATACATATAATATAATAAATCTGCAGGTTGTCACTATCACATTTTTCAATCTGAAACCCATTATCCCCATTTTCAGTCGTGACCAAGAATTTTTTGGAGCTCTCAAGATCACCTCGAATAAACCCTGCCTCATTTGTTTGTTCTTAACTAGGCATCGCCTCATTTGTTTATGCACAATGAACTAGGCAAAGAACCTTTTTTTTTTTGGACGCAGTGCCTTAAATGTAATTGGTGGCAGTATCAAATGATTTATTACTGTCCTAGTCTCAGACTTAGTGCTCGAAAAACAGTACTCTCTCTCTCTCTCCCATAAAATAAGCAGTTTTAGAGGTTGGGCATAGGATGAAAAAAAAAATAGAGAGCACATAGAGAACAAGAGATGGTGGAGGAGAGAGAGAGAGGAGCTTAATTGAAAAGTGAGAGTGATATTGTTTAGGGTATATTTTTAATCATAAAGTGACGATTTTTTTATGATGGAGATAGTAGTAGCAGCTTCAATGTAAGCACTATATTTTAAAATTTAAACATGTCAGGTCGGCCACATATCATATACCATGTGCACATGCGGTGTGGTTCTCAAGTCGATGTAAGTGTTAGTATATTTCAAAATTTTGTGTAGGTTATGGAGCGAAAGTTGCATGTGGTGTACTGCTGTGGCACCTAGGAGCAATGTGATCTGGTTGGCATTAAAGTTTTCATCAATGACAATCTGTAGTCCCGTTTGTTTTAGCTTTTTAACTAACTTTCCAGCTGAAAAGCTGGAAGAAAACATGGTCTAAGAAGCTCATTGAAAGCTATTTTGCTTAGTTTTTTTTGTGTACAGGGAAAATAATATATATTACAAAAGCCATATCCAATTCCATAGCGGCGGGGATTTAGCATTAATGTAGTTTATTTTTGGAAAAAATTCAAATCACTACCCTCAACTATGGCTAAGTCCAAATAACTCCCTAACAATAAATTTGGTTTGTTTAACTCCATCAGATTGCAAAATCAATTCACTATTCACCCTTAATCACATGGACAACTCAGTTTTGCCGATTAAGGGCCTGTTTGGTAGGGCTTCTCCACCGGTTTATCGATCGGCTTCAACTGAAATTATAAAGAATTTTAGGAAGGAGCCAGGGAAGAAGCTAGAAGTCACAAAAAAATGTCTTCTCTGTAGCTCTTTCATCCGTATGGCATTTTTCTATGTTTATCTATTCTTATAAAATAGAAAATACTATATAAAAAACTGATTTATCAAACTTTTTTATGGGGCCGGAGCCAGAGCTATAAAAACCTTTTTTACAGAGAAGTCAAAGCCGAGCTGTTTTTTAAGGAGTCAGAGCCCTACCTGTACCAATCAGAGCCTAATAATGGTTTTGCTTACACGTAGGCTGGCGACATGGCACAATCGGCTGGAATAAAACATCGGCACACTTCAATACAAAGCAAAACCGGCTTGTCCAAGTGATTAAAGGTGAATAGTGAATGCTTTGCAATCCGATGGAGTTAAATAAACCGAATTAAAAATTAAGGTGTTATTTGGAATTAGCCGTAATTGAAGATAGTAATTTGGACTTTTTTTTATTTTAAAAAGGATATAGTCCAACTTACTGCCCCTAAAGTACAGCTAAGTCCAGATAATTTTTTGAACTATTTTTGTTACTTTAGATCAATTTACCCCTTAGACAATTTCTCTTGTTTATTTCTCCATAGATAAACATAATTTAACATAAAACTTTACGAGATGATACAACATAACACATGTTAAAAGATCTATTACAATTTTTTATCATTATTTTATAGGGAAATACATTTAATACTTTAGATACAAAATTATATGAAAATAATGATAAAAAAATTATGGTGTAATTTTCTAATATGTGTTATGATGTGATTTATAATCTAATAAAGTTTCGTATTAAGATTACGCTTGTATATGGACAATGAAAAAGGATAGATTGCATTAGACGGTAAATTGAATATAAAGGGATTTTGTGAGGATAAACTAAGCTAAAATATAGTTTAAAGGGTTATATGTGCTTTGCCTAACTGAGGGGAGTAAATTGAACTTTATTCTTTTAAAGTAAAGGACCTAGGAAAAATATACCCTTTCTCATTGTCATTAAACATGGAGGCTGAAAGGCCAATCACTTATTTATTTTCAACGGTGCAATGGATTGGCGAAGATCGTTATAACTCTCCGGGAGAAACCAATCTGCCATGTTACGGTTGAAACTGGACTGACAGATGTAGTAATTGTTGAAACTTCCTGGCGCTAAATCGACATACGCTCTCTGTCCCAAAATAAATGTCGTTTTATATTTCCAAAAATCTACCTTTGATTATTTATTTTATTCAAAAAATTTATAGAAATATTATTTTTTTTGTTGAGACTAAAGGCTTTGTTGTTGTTGTTATTGTAGGATTGTGAAATGATTTATATTAAAAATATTTCAATAGTATTTTGATTATTTTTATATTTTTATAAATTTTTTAATAAAATAAATAGTCAAACATTGATTTTAAAAAGTCAAAATGTCATTAATTTGGAGACGGAGGGAGGAGTAAACTTTCATACTGTATATACTGAGTCCGCAGGTGGTCGCTGATAGCACGTTGTCCAATTGCTTTCCGCCGGTGTCAGCGGCCTACCCTGCATTGGGCACTCTCAATGCAATTTTTTAAGTTAGTTTTTAAGAGCAATAAATTATATTTTAAATACCATGTTTTTCAATACATAGTTTCTAACTTAGATTAATTTTAGTTATTTTTTATATATTTTATAAAAAAAATTATACTACAGAAACTAGTAGAATCCTTCCAATTTATTTTTTGTGATTTTTTAGTGCTTTAGTATCAGTGAAGAGGTGGTTCTTGTTGTAAAAATGGTTTCTTCATCTTTTATTTTCTTTCTTTATCGATTTAATTGCCACATAAGCAAAATACTATGTGCCATGAGAACTAATAAGGATAGAAACTACAATTAATGACCCATTGGGGTGCTTTACAGCTTTGCTGCTCCGTTTCTTATTCATGTCCATTGTCCATGCCTTGTATGCCGGTCGGTATCGGAGTACATCATTGTTTAAGACAAAGGCACATACGTCCTTTAGCATGATAGACATAAACTATACCTAAGGTCGTGCATCAAGTTGGAAGTAGACCATATGACATAATCAAGACGTTTCTGAATCTATCTGTATTATTTATGATGTGATTATTTTTATGCAAATGAATTAGGTATACAGCTTTGTTTTTAGAGCAAATGCCTTTCTTTATTCGGTGTCAGTATCAAATGGTTTGTTACTGTCCTGGTTTGGAACTTAGTGCTTGAAAACGTAGTATGCTCTCCGTCCTAAAAAAGCGTAGTACTTTGAGATATCATGTTTGTGATCAAACGAAATATGTAAAAATAAAAAATGAGACTTGTCAAGGATGGAGGGAGTACGTATCAGCACTGTAAGTCTTCCACCTAAACGTTATGCTTCAATTTTTTAACTTGTCAGTTTGGCAACGTATCATATATCGTGGAGATGCTATGTGCCCTCCTCTTTTTTTTTTTGCAAAGCTAGCATGCCAAAAAACAACCAAAAATTGGCGATGAAACTCATCGGCCTTTTGTTCTAAGTGATAATCATAAACTTCTAATATTGCTTAACTAAAAGCCAAACATACTTGTTTAGGTTTCCATTCTTTTTTAATATTTGAAGTAGATCGTTGAGACACTATTTTGCAAGATGAATCACTTACTTGGTTAGATCCATGATTATTGCTCTCTTGATAGCACAATCTTTGCAATCCTCTCTTTTGAGTTCGAGTTAAGCCAGAGAGACCCACCTCGGCTGGAAACCCTTGTCAAGAGAGCAACTGTTATCTTTAGAACTTTTAGGATCTATTAGTGTGTTTCGAATTAATCCGATCATTTACAATAGGTCCTTTTGGTGGTTTCTTGATGACAACATCTATGTTTCGAATTCTAATTATGTTGTTAACCGGATCCAATCAATCAGGATTTGATCGGTTGTTATCTAGAGGTGGCTTTGTATTGCTTTTCGCTGACCGATTTTTCAAAACGGTCTTTTGGTTAATAGCCAAATATAGGTTTGAAATTTACCTTTCTGTCTTTCATCTTTAGCTCATTTATTTTCCACCTTCTTACATCGGACACCTTGCGGAGAAAGGTGTGGATTGATTCCAGCTCATGTTCAAGCCACTTGACATGCTTTCTCAGGTCTCTCTGCAGCTTGTGTTCATCTCCAAGCAGTTGGAGCAACTTGGGCACTACTTGGCCCACCGCTGCCGCCACCACATTCATGGTTGAGGCCCTTAACTTGGTTGCTTTGGTTCAGGTGTGCGCGAAGGTGGAGCCATGGGATTGCTGCTAAGCTATAGCATTATGCACACTTATACAATGGGCTAGTCATCAGTTTGAGGACGTGATATGACCTTGGTAGCTGCGACAGTAACCTACGCTCCTATCACGTTCAATATTCGTGAGCCCATGTGATGGTGCCTCAACTAATTAGTTGTTTACGGAGCCACAAATTTTCTTCTTTGCATGGGCAAGCAAGCTCGGTCGTCGCAGGCCAGTTTGACGAGCCACATGGAACACCACGGAAATCCTCATGGGGTTGTTAGTTGAACGTATATAATTTTTTGTTTTTAAAATTATTTTCATCAAATTAGCAATTTCTGTTATAAAATAAATTAAAGTTATTGTACTAACAACAAAATCATAAGATGTTATGAAGTCCTCTGGGGCTACCATGTTACTATTAAAGAACATCAGCCATCCGCCATCCGCCCGTTTGTCTACTAACACGACAAAAAGAATTATTCTCTTGCAGTCCATTCTGCCCTGAAATTCATCAGGGGCAGCAACCCCGTCCTGCCCACTCCATCCATTCCCTCTGTCCCCACTGCCTCTGTTTCATCCATGCTGCCACTGACTCTGGTCATTCTGTAGCAACAAGTGCCACCGGCACGCTTCCTAGATCCTAAGCTTAGCAAGAGGGGAATGGGTGATCAAGGGCTGCGTCTTCTCGTGAAGTGGGAGGACTCGCCTCTCAACCTGATGTCTTGGGAGGAAGCTTTCCTGCTCCCTTCGTTTCTGTGCTTCAAGCAGTGGGGGGTGTTCCGACCAGGGCGGAGAACCGATATTCCTGCAGCAGCACAAAAGGGCTGAGCTAATAAATACCCACTATTCTGTTTCTGTGCTTCAAAACAGAGCAGTTCCTCTATTTGCTGACGTTTTGGCCTGAGCTGCCATGCACCTCCGCGGGGACATGAAAATCACAATGAGTTGATTTAATTGATCCCAATGCCCTGTAGTAGGTAAGCTCAGAAAATAGATGCCCTCGTAAACTTAATGGTTAAATAAATGTCATGTCAGCGACCTATTCTGTGCTTTACAGCTATGCTGCTCCATTTCGTATTTATTTGCATGTCTTGTATGCAGGTCGGTATCTACGCAATTATGTAACATAGAGGCACATACGTCCTTCAGCATGATAGACAAACTATATAGCAAAGGACATGCATTGTAACAGAAACAGCCCAAATACAAATACAGCTCATGCCTACGCTGTATGGACCACACGCAGCATGCCCTCGTAAACTTACTGGCGCTAAATAAATGTTGTAAACTTCCATACTACTGTATATAACGAGTCGGCAGGATGTTGCTGATAGCACGCTGTCCATTGCTCTCGTGTCGCCAACCAACTCCGCGCTTTACAGCTTTGCTGCTCCATTTCTTATTCATGTCTATGTCTTGTCTGCCGGTCGGTATCGGAGTGCATCATTGTTTAACATATGGGCGCATACGTCCTTCAGCGTGATAGACAAAAACTATACTAAGGGGCACGCAACAAGTTGGACGTGGACCATACGACATAGGCAAGACTTTTATGAATCTATTTGTATTAATTATAAGGTGATTTATTTTATGCAAATGAATTAGGTCTACAGCTTTATTTTTTAGAGGAAGTGCCTTTCTTTGTTCGGTGTCTGTACCAAATGGTGTGTTGCCGTCCTGGTTTGGAACTTAGTGCTTCAAAACATAGTATGCTCTCCGTCCTAAAAAAACAGCTCTTTGAGATATCATGTTTGTGATCAAACACAATATGTTAAAATAATAAATGACATTTGTCAGGGACGGAGAGAGTATGT
Organism: Zoysia matrella; assembly: GCA_001602295.1. Classification (NCBI taxonomy): domain Eukaryota; kingdom Viridiplantae; phylum Streptophyta; class Magnoliopsida; order Poales; family Poaceae; genus Zoysia; species Zoysia matrella. Next base: position 9,046 of record BCLG01004327.1, read on the forward strand.
ATTAGCAGTATAACTCTTCCACCTAAAGTTATACTTCAAAATTTTAACTACAAGGCAAATTCTAAAATAGACCCAAATGAACGTGAGCCGTCTATTTTCACGGATCTCGAGAAGAAAATGATTTTTTCATCTCCTATGAGGTAAAAGCACCAAATAATTAATAATTATTATAATATTTAAATTCGAAAGGGATTAACAATTTATGAAAAGTTGCATGTGTTGTATATTAGGTAAGTGACTATTTTGGAAATAAGCGTCATCATCGGAAAGAGAATTGCTTCATGGAAGGAAATTTCACCAGAGACCTCGCATGGACTATTTTTTTTCCTTTTAAAATTTGACGGTTCAGATTGATTCGGTGTTTCACCTCTAGAGGTGAAAGAAGGGGAGATGGTCTACCTTAGCGCTGCCCAAATACAATAGGCAAGTCCTTAGACGGACAGGCATGTCATAGCAGCTAAAAGACAAAATCTTCAAAGTATCCACATCTTTGTCTCTTTTATGACCAAAACCAACTGATGTGAACACGGCAGACCATTTTTCCCTTGGTTTCCCCACCAACAAACTAGCCATTGTGATTATAGCTAATGGTACACCATCACATTTTTTTTAAATCTTATCTGATATATCCTCTGGCTCGTTACCAGGCCATTTCTCCTTTGTTCCAAATACTCTTGTGTAGAAAAGATTTTGGGAGTTGTCCTCTGAAAGCGGTTGCATCATATAAACCACATCACCAACTTTTGTGGCAACTTCAGAGTTCCGAGTAGTTATGATTATTCTGCTTCCGTTGCAATTCTCAAGCAAGGCCAATTTGATTGTTTCTTCCCAAGATTTGGTCTCTCATATGTCATCAATGACAATGAAGTACCTATGCAGTGAAAGTGTAACATCCATAAGGCACCAAAACAATATGTAGCATATATGTAAAAACATCACACATTTCTAGAATTTAAAAAAAGCCGACAATTAATCATCACTTATTTTAATATCAATGAAGAGTTCATATACTAATATGAAATATTGTTTCCCCTATCTACAAAAATATACACAATACTGGTCCAATCTTTTAAGATGTTATCTTAAAAAGATCATATATTTCTGGAATTTCAAAAAAAACCACATTAATCATTACTAATTTTAATGTCAATGAAGAGTTCATATACTACTATAAAATATTGTTTCCATTGTCTCCAAAATATACCCTTTTGTGTTTCTATTATTTAAAAAATAAACTTGCTACAAATAGTGAAACTCCTAAATATCGTTAATCCTCTATGTTCATGTCTATTGGTTCCAATGAATATATACAAATAAAAAGTGCCTTAAAAATTACTGCGGAGCCACAGCTGGACCAGCCGGGGCTGTGGTTCCTGCTAGGTTCACATAATTCCTAGAGCACAACTAAACTATGTCCAGAGCACAATTTATAAATAAATTTACTTGATTTTCTTTTTGAAATTCAAATCAAATTATCTATATCTTAAATTTATTGAATGGCATTTGGTGATATGGTTAATTGGCCCCTGGTTAATCCGCCCCTTTTCAACATTGAATAGAAAATATCAATACACTACTGCTCTTGTGGAATTCTGAATTGCTCCTGGACTATACTCATTCATGTGATAAGTGGGTGGATGTGCGTACAATAACAAAATAATGCTCCCTCATACTCAAAAAGAAGTTTGTTTTAGACAACAAAAAGGTCTCCAAAACATTGCTTTGACTCTTATTTTCTATAAAAAATTTATCAAAAAGTGACATTTGTATACTTTAATGAAAATATTTTTTAAGACAAATCTAATCATATGATTTTCACATTTCTAGTTTTAGTAAATTAAAACTTATTTGTAATTTATATTTTCAATGTTTGACTAAGACAATTTTCAAAACAACTTCCTTTTGAATCAGAGGGAGTACAATATTAACTATAATTAGATTAGTGCGTAAATAGATAAGACAACCTGCTAGTTTTTTAGTGTCAGCATTTAGTGGGTGATGCATACCTCTTGCCACAGAGAAAATCTCGAAGGTTGTCAATGAGCTGCCTTTGATCTCTATTCTTGGTATGAATGTCTGCAAATCTGTTCTTGTGAAGTTCGTAGAGAATATCCATGAGAAGTTTTGATAGGTTAAGATTCCGACCAACTGCTATGAAAGCCTCACAATCAAAATCAGCTCTAATCTTGTCATACACTACTTTGGCAAGAGTAGTCTTTCCAAGCCCCTCAATCCCAACAATGGCGATGATCTTCTTCCCACTGGACATATCATCTGCCTGGAGAGTAGACAGCTTGGCTATGAGATCCTTACTTGGCTCTTCGGTGCCGACAAGGTTTGCAACTTCTTTGTACATAGCTTGAAGTCGAGGATCTGTAGTTGACGTTGCTGTGGTAGAGTTCACCGCAAGGTCCTCGATTCTATACCTCTCTCACAGGGCAGCAATATCCTGGAGTTGCTGTATGATATCCTTGATAGCAGAACCGATGTCGTGACGTGCCTTCGCCTTCGTGAACACATCCGTCATCTTGTTCATGGCCCGCTTCATCCTGCTACGGACACAAGGAAGGTGTCGAGGATGTCCTGCATGTCGTAAGATGCCTCCCTGACTTTGCTACCTCATTCCTTGACCTGCTCGTCAAATTGGTCTCATGGCACATCGGACACCTTGCAGAGGAAGGTGTGGATGTGTTTAAGCTCCTTTGAGAGAGACTTGGACATTCTTCTTCACGCCTCTCTGCAGCTTGTATTCATCTCCGAGCAGCTGGAGTAGCTTGGGCACTACTCCGCCTACTGCCGCGGCCACCACATTCATGCTTGAGGCCCTTAACTGACTGGTTTGGTTCAGGTTTGAGCCAAAGGTGGAGCGATGGGATTTCTGGTAACAAGGTAGCATGGTGCAAACTCATACAATGTAGTTAATCATCAGTTTGAGCAAGCGATGTGACCTTGGTCGCTGTCACGGTAACCAAGACTCCTGTTACATGCAATACACGTGAGCCCATGTGGTGCTGCCTTAGTTAGTTAGTTGTTTAGTACAATTCCTTGATACATTTGTAGATTAATCTTATGGTAACAGAGCAACACATTTTCTACTCCATGCGACCATGCAAGTTCTGCCGTTGCACACAGGACATTGTGGTAAACACGTAATGTAAACTCCGTTCACAATAAACTTTGAACTCTCTAACAATAAATATCCAATCTCGATAAGCTAGCATGTTGAGATCAACCCAAAAAACTATACCTGACCAACGGGCCGAACCAGATCGACACGACACGAGCTCGACCTAGAGCCGCCTAAAGCTGACCCGACACAGCCCAGAGAGTTGATCAGGCCCGACCCGCGCACTACTACAAAAGATATTTATCTCGACACCCTCTCACACAAAGTGCAGACGATTAATAATTATCAACCTTCTGTACTAAAAACGATGTGAGCCCAAACATAGAACCGCCTCCAAAATTACTCTATTGCAAACGGATGACTTAAAAATTCGCCTATATTGGCACTTTGATTAGTGCAGCGGCTTAAAGCCGCTGCACTATATTTTTTCTGTGCAAGCGACGAGTTAGAATCACCGCTGAACTCCACCGGCGCAGAGCCACGTCAGCGATCCGTCCGAGAACCACGTCAGTGATCCGCATTGAGGCCGTCCGATCGGTTGGAGAAAACACAGCGGCAAGCAATCCTGTTCGTCCATGCCATCCCGAGACAGCTCAGTCCTCAATCCCGTCCACGCAAATTAAAAACAGTGCGCGAGACAGCTCAGTCCTCAATCAAGTCCCGAGACAGCTCAATCCTCAATCCCCGTGCTCTCTCTCTCTCTCTCTCTCTCTTCGCGTACTCGTCCTCCTCCCGCACCGCCACGAACGGCGCCATTGCCGCATGCTCCCTCTCCTCCGCGGCCGTGACCCCAGGGCTGCCGGCGAGCCTTCGTGGTCGACGGGAGACACGCCGGGGACTACGAAGGCGCGGTGGTCCTCCTCGTCAACGTCGAGCTGTGGAACGACGGCGCCTTCGTTCCACTGTCATTGCCGTGAGCTGTGGGACGACGGAGCCAGCGGTGACTTGGGCGCAGCTCCTCCTAGTCAACGTCGACGCTGTGGTCCTCCTCCTCCTCTTCTCCGACGACGATGGCGCGGGGGACGACGACGGCGCAGGGGCGACGACGGCATGGGGGACGACGACGGCGCGGACGACGACGACGGCGCGGACGACGACAACGGCGCAGGGGCCTGAACGGCGGCGCGGAGGCCTCGACAACGACGACGGCGCAGGGGCCTCGTCAGCGGTGGAGCGGGGGCTTCGACGGCCACGCACACATCGTGCCTTCGTCGGGTGCTAGGCGGCGGTCCTCAAGGCGTCGCCACTGCGCGGGGGCCTCGACGGTGGCGTCTGTGGCACGGGGGACGGAGGCGGTGCGGGGGCGTCCAGCGTGCGGGGCTGAGCATTTTTTTTATTTTGCAAAATACATAGTGCAGCGGTGCTTCTAGCGAGCTGCCTGCATTAGAAGGCAGTTGTCATAGATAACGGTCTGCATTAAAAGCTTTAATGCGCTGTATAGACGCTTTTAAAACCGCCTGCGAAAATCGTTTGCACGGCTCGGGTGACTTTACACGGGTCGAGGCTGACGGGCTGGACCTGCTCAAAGCCCGGATAAAAAATAAATATTAAATTTCTCGTGAAATTACAGAAAATTAATTATATATTGTTAAAAATATAAAATTTAAACATAAATAGGTTAAATTTATATATTTTTAATAAAAAAATACAATAAAATTATAAATGGGCTAGGCCGTGTCAGGCCATGCGGGTTAAATGGGCTTAACAATGGGCCAGACGGATCTGATCTAATTGGGTCGGTTAGCGGGTCTGCGGTCAAGCTCAGGCACAGCCTGTGCAGCCTGCGTCGTGCCAGACCGTGCTTGAGCCAGACCAAAATCATCTAGCAACAAATATATCTTTTTTTTTTCAATAAACATTATACAGCCACCACCCCGATTGTAATTTCACAGGTGCCCGTCCTCGCAGCTTCAGAACAGATTTTCTTACGTTTGGGCCTGGACTGCCATGCGACCCAGCCAGGCCACGAAAATCACAAGCAGTTGATTTTGTTGACCCAAAGACCCCGTAGCAGATAAGGTCAGAAAATAGATGCCCTCATAAACTTACTGGCACTAAATAGATGCTGTAAATATTAATATATAACAAATCTGCAGGCTGATGCTGCTGGCGCATCGTATTTTTTTATCTGAACCTTCTTAGTCCCATTCTCAATATCGGTGCATTGCACTTTTTTTTTTGTCAGTTTAAGTTTTTAGATTAATTGGTTGATGCATGCAACTTAATATAGTATTAGAGGCAGATGTCTCGAGTTCGAATGCTAGCTGCATGATTTATTAAAAATAAATTTTAGCTAACTTTTATTCTTTGTGCTAACAAGAGCTGCATGTGAGGGAGAGTGTTGTAGTATAAGTGAATTGTTTATATTTTCTCATCAGTTTAAACTTTTAGAGTAAACTGATTGGTGTATGCAATTTAACTAGGCATCGCCTCTTTTATTTTAGGGTAAAGTTCAATTTACTATCCTCGAGTATAGCCAAAGTTCGTATAGCCAAAGTCCAAATAGATTATGACTTGGTTTATTTTACCCTGTCAAAACATAATTTTGAGTCAATTTACTCTCTCGTGCAATTTATTTTTTTATTCTCTTTATATAAGCATAATCTTAAAGTAAAACTTTATGAGATAATAAAGCACATCATAACAAATATTAAAAAAATATGTTTTGATTTTTTTACCATTCTTTTGCATATAGTTTCATGTTTTAAAGATTAATTTACTATTAAATATCTTTTTTTATAAAAATAATGACAAAAGAATTATAATTATTTTTTTGTTGTAAAGTTTGATCTTAAGATTATACTTGTGTGCTGAGGACTCAAAATCATGTTTTGACCGGATAAAATAAATCAAAATATAGCTTAAGAATTATTTAGACTTTGGTTAAACTTGAGGGTAATAAAGTGAATTTTATCTTTTGTTTTATGCACAATGAACTAGACATAGAACTTTTTCTGGAGGCAATGCCTTAATTTATTCGGTGGCAATATCAAATGATTTATTAGTGTCCTAGTTTGGGACTTGATGTCCTCGCATAAAAGCTTTGTTGTCGTTGGTTTGGGACTTATTGCTTGAAAACCAGTGCTCCCTCCATCCTATAAAACAAGTAGTTTTACAGGTTGGGCAACGAAATGACAGAAAGTTGAAAAGTTGAGACCGCGAGAAAATGAGAGATGATGGAGGAGATAGATACAGTGTTTAATTGAAATGTAAGAATGACATGTAAGGTAATATTTAAATCATAAAGTGATTTGTTTTTTTTTATGATAGAGGCAGTAGTAGCTGCTTCGATGTAAGCATTATATTTTAAAATTTGAACTTGTGAGGTCTGCCACATATCATATACCGTATGCGCATGCGGTGCATTGCTAAGGTCGATGCAAGCATTATATTTTATAGTGTGTGCAGGTCATGAAGCAAAAGTTACATGCGGTGCATTCCTGTGGCATTAACTCCCATAGGAGCAATATGGTCTAGTTGGCATTAAAGTTTTTTATATTTGTTTCAGCTTTCGACTGTCTTTTCTTTCTAAAAAGCTAAAAATTTAGAAGCTAAAACAAAAAAAGTTTTAAAAGCATGATTTTGAAAGCTAAAAACAAAGCTTTTCATAAAATAAAGCCGAAAATCACACTCAGAGTTGGATTGGTGAAAATTTTAAGAATCTATTGGAGAAACCAATCTGTTATTATGTTGAAGCTGGACTACACAATTGGTGCTTTGCTTTGCGTGATTTCTTTTGGTCTTATCTTATTTGAATCTGAAAGAAAATAAAAAAAAAATTGTGCTTTTTGGCAATTCACAAGATGGGACACGAGTTTCATAAGGTTGATTTTTCTGGTCTAGAATACATCATGGACCTCCTCTTCCTCAGTGTACATTGTCAAACGAACAAAATAACTGGCAATACATTTAGGCTTTGGCTGTGGTCTTTCTGACGTGGTCTGCTTGACCTGACCATTTTGCGGATCATTGAAGCCTGTCAGTAACAACATGAAAAAACGGGTTGATTCCTGATCGCCTGTCCAGTGTTGTGCAGAGCCACAAATCCTCTTGGTTGGGTAGGAAACCGAGTCCGCTTGTGTGCTTCTGCTTCTTGACCTTCGTTGTGTGCTATATTTAGTTGCATGCCCGCTTGTTTCGTTGTTCTTGACGATGTTGCTTCATATTTGCTGCAACATCGTCTCTCTTGTCAGCTTAATAGTAATTAATTTTGTGGTAGCAGTGCAGTCTTATGGAATAGTCGTCTCCACTCCAGATAGTTCAAATTTATGGATGGAGGGAGACAGCGGTTCAATATCAAGGGCGGTACAAGGAAACCAATTTTTTGTTATGAACCAAAAAAAATTTCCAAAAAAGAAAGAACAGATAATTCGTTATGTTCAGTCCTAGAAAAATTTCAGATTTCAGAACGTGCAGAAGTGTAGTCTTTTGGTAAGATTGGTTTTTCGGGTTCGGCGTTTTGTGTTCCGTAATTTTGGATGGCTCGTTTGGCCAAGGTGCAGTGGGCAAGCAGCCCTCGCAGGGCCAACGCAGTACCGCGAAAGGCTACTTTCTCTGCTTCTCCTCCTTCAACCTCTCCCTGTAATCGATTCCCTGTAAGCCCTATCACTCCATATCTTGTTGCCTCGATCGTTCGTTCTGCTGGGAAGGATCATATACTGTATTGGTTCTCTGATTCTGGATTATATTTGCGAGTTGGTTCCATTCCTGCTTATGATCCGTCAGGGACCCTCTCGGTCCTCAGGCGGCGGGCGGCGGGCCGTGATGGCGGCGGTCCAGCGTGACAAAGTAAAATTTAGATGAATTCCAGACCAAGTTAAAAACTGCTCCAGTTTTTTCTCTCACTTTCTAAACGTACTGCTTGCCTTGGGCTGACAAAACACAGCAGGCCACAGATCGAGCAGGGGAAGATGGCGTTAAATTTAGATGAATTTCACATGAATTTGCGCAGCTCACAGCAAGGTATGAGCAGGTGCGTGAGTTCAGTTGGGGTGACTGGCAGCTTTTAGAAAATGAAAGCGATTTGCTGCCCCTGCAGTTTCATTCACACTCCCATTGCTATCACATATAGTTCCAACAGCCTAATAGTAAATCTGACAAACAAATAAAAGCAAACTGGTAATTAAGTAATTAGCTACAATGGACACGGATCAATGGGCACATGAAGAAGATAAGCTGGAGAACCGAGATACGTCCTGCAACTGCACAGAACTACGCAAAGGATCCCCTACTCTGTTCCCCAGTTTCCTGACGCTTTAGGCTTAGTCTGCAATGCGACTCTCATCTCAGGGGCCATGAATTTCATAAAGAGATGATTTAATTGATCCCAAGTCCAAGACCGTGTAGCAGAAAAAAGTTAAGAAAATAGATGCCCTGGTAAACATTTTTCAATCTGAGTCCCATTCTCGACCGCAAATTCAAATCTTTTGGAAATCTCGGCATCGTCACTACGGATGCAGGAAATGATATTTAGAAAAACGGAATGCTGAACCCAATTTTTTTTTTAAAAAAAAATGGCAGTGCTGCTGTATCCAGCATTTGTCACCATACCAGAGCCTGCATGAATGGGAAGTTTAATAATTGCCAGTTTGCTCCGAAATTACAAGTGTGCCCACCACAGGCACATCAGTATCGATGGTTCAGCTGCAACTAAACCATGATTTCTTCTCTCCTTGCTGGGCAACATATTCATCGATCGAACGTGGGATGATGGCGTTAAATCTAATACCTTCATTTCAAAATATAAAAAATTTTAGGCTTAGTTAAAGTTAAACTTCTTTAACTTTGACTATTTATAATGAATAACATATAATGTTTTGTAGTATATAAATTGCGTTACTAGATTCATCATGAAACAAAATTTTATAATATGTAATTCTTTATATTAGAATTTTTTTAATTTGCCAAATATTTATTTAGTCAAATTTAAAAGAAACTGGCTTTAATTAAACTTAAAAATACATATATTTTAGAACAGATGGAGTACCGGATAAGTTTCATATGAATCAGCGAAGCTCACAGCAAGGCATGAATCTTTACCTGATGATACAAGGATAGGTCAAGCATCGGACGTATATCTCCATCATATTGACCATTTCATAGACCATTCCATATGAATTAACTTCTGCAACGGGCTTACTGCATCGCATGGTTCTTTTGTGTTTGCTAGGAGCATAGTATATGCAGTGACAGCGTCAGCGTGCATGGTTGATCGAAGCAGCAGTGGCTGACGGCCGCTTCTAGGCTTAAAAGAGCGGGTATGCCTTGTGTGAGGTGAACTGAGATAACTGGCTATTTTTAGAAATACGAAAGAGATTTGCTTGCTGTGCATTTTTGTACACAGTATCGTTACCATCACATAATTTCAACAGCCTAATAAATCAGACAAAAAGAAAAGGAAACAGGTAATTAATTACTCCATAGCTATGAACATGAAGAAGATGAGCCAGAGAACGGAGATATGTCCTGCAACTGTACAGAACTACTCAAGGGAGATCTCGTAGTCTGTTTTCTCTGTTGGTGCCACTCTGTTTTCGTGCATCAAATCGAAGCCGTTTCTCTGTTTCCGGACACTTTGGACTGAGTCCCAATGCGACTCAGCGGCGGGGCCTTGAAAGTCATAAACAGCTGACTCAATTGATTCCAAGATCCTGTACTAGATAAGGCAAGAAAATAGATGTCCTCATAAATTTCCTGATGCTAAGTAGATGCCGTATACTTTTATACATAACGAATCTACAGATTATCATTCATAGCGCAACACATTTTTCAATCTGATACTCGTTACTCCATTCTCAACCGGGACATCAATTCTTTTGAAACTCTCGGCATAGACAACAACCTCTGCTTTGGATTGTAGAGAAAATTTTCTATTTCTATGTTTTTTTTATAAAATTTCTGTAAAAATCTTGCATTCCAATGGAGCCCTAAGGAAGTAAGGATGTAGGAAATGAAGCAGGGTGTTACTGCATCCAGCATCTGGCTTCTGACATCTCATCGAAGAGCCTAGAACTCTATTGCCAGCTTGCTCTTACTGCGTTACAAGTTTGGCCACAACAGGCACCATCATTATCAACACTCAACCGCAACAATGTAAACCATGATTTCTTCTCTCCTTCTTGGGCGACATATTCAAGACCAATAAGAAACAACGTTCATTGCACACAATCGTACCTTATTACAAAACACACAGTAATACAAAGCTAATTAAAATGTTTCCATAAACAAACATGACTCTACCAGACACCGCGAAAGGTTGTAGCTGTGTCCGTCCTGTTTGGACACGTCTTCACAGTATCCAGCTCCTGGTGCTGAATACAATGCTAGAATCAAAGATGAGCAAGTCCATGAAGATCATCACACTGGCAAAAAAAAAAGAAAAGGGTGAAATAGTTCTGGCCTCTACGCTGCCACACGTGGCCTTGTACTTATTACAATGTTTCAGCTGCTGACTGAGCTCAGAGAAATCAAAACAGTACAAACAAAGTTCATTATTAAATGTTCATCCATAATTAACAAATAGCTCTGTAAAACCAATCTCCAAAGATAAACTTGCTGTGAGGATTCTTCTCTTTATGTCCTGATCCTGCAGCAAAGCACAGAAAACAGTCTGCATAAATGAAACATAGTACTTGATATTGTCAAAAATTAATTTATTTCAACAACACCATATAGCCAACAAAAGGCAGCCTCTCCTCCTCGTACTGAATCTACTGTACAGAGAATGAAGGATAAATAAATTCTTAAAGCTCTAGATCCAATTGGACGGGCTGTATCGGAACTAAAACAAGCCCAAGTTTCACTTGACAACGTGGACCAAACTGATCTGTCCCCTCAGCTTTTCTTGTAACGGAAAAGGAATTGAAACAGGAGCTTACGTACATGCATGCAACAATGCTGCCGGGTCCTCCTGCTGCTTCTAATCTTCTTCTGCAGACACGTCGTCATCATCCAGCTGCAACAATTTGGGAAATTAAGATATGTAGTTCAAAACCAGTAATCCCTATACGTCTTGCCGATCACGAGCAGTAATGATAAACATTAATTGCATGATTCAACTGTAGTAGTATTACCTTTTGATCCCGGACATCTGAGATCGTTTTGTCTGTACCGAATCAGTGCATTCGAAGAGTGGGCCGGTTGGGATGGAGCTCGGCAGCTTTCCTCATAGCAGACTTTATTTCTTCCTCCTCCAAGTAAGAAGCTCCCTGACGGTGAATATCAAATTTGACACTCCGAAGTGACAGGAGATGCTCCAAGCCGATAATACTACCGTAGTCAACTTTGCTATCCTTTAGGGCTCGAACAAAAATCGCAGACCCGAGCACCTCAAGGTTAGGCATCATGGCATATGGTGCTAAGCAGGAATCCTTTTTGCTAGAGCTAAAGGGCATAGCATCCCTCCCATTCCACATATGAAATGAAATGCTCGAGTCTCCCTCCTTGCACCCAAACTGGATCATTGACCACCACAGGACGCAGAATCTCAACTTCTGGAAGAAGCTATTACCGGCATTAATGTTACTTAATGTTACCGTGGATTCAGTGGATAGCTCGAGATAACAGAGCTCAGGCAGCCTACCTAGGAATTCCAAATCCTTCTGATCCATAGCATTCACAGTCAGTTTCAAGCAGGTGAGGTTGGGAAAACACGTGTCACTAATGCATGACGGCATACATGGTAATTTGATGCCAATTAGAATCAGTGATCGGAGATTTTGTGGGAGGACAAAGCCTGCCTGTCCCCACACGGAATTGTCTGCATCTACGAAGGGCCAGGAACCTATGCGCAAGTGCTGGAGCTTGTGCAGATTCCGTAGGGACGACACTAAATCCCGTTGCAAGCTCTCATCTATTTCAGCATTCACAATAACCTTGAACACCCTTAAATTCCTCAGACTTCCTAGTGCCTTTAGAAAACCCCTAAGATTGTCTTCCTCATTACCATTAAAAAAATTCCTCATAATGATCTCCAACTCCTCAAGGCATGTTAGATTTCCGATCCAGTTTGGTGGTATCATATAATTGTAACCACCTCTTAGGCACACTAGTTGAGTTAGATGGCTGATGCTGGGTGGCAACTGTTCGATTTCGGTATATTGCAAGTCCAGTGTCTGCAAAAGCTTCAAAGCTCCTAATTCATTTGGAAGGGCATCAATCTCTGTATGTCTCAGACCAAGATACCTCAAGTGAGGTAAATTTTGCAGATGAACAAGATGAGAAGGGCTCACATTTTTGCAACCTTCCATGTCCAGGACACGTAAAATTTTAAAGGATGAAAGTTGGATCCAGTTACCAAAAGCATGCCTAGTAGCAATACAGGATCTCACATGCAACAGGTCCTTCATGTTACCATGAGCAGTATTTTCCATGGTATTAGCATGGAGAGCTAACCTGCGTGCTGTCCTTGGTGGGGGTGACTTTGTACCTTCATCATTATCTAATATGGTGACAAAATTTTCTTCAGATGATATGGAACATATGAGATCAAGTATCATATCATGAACACGACATTTATCCACCTTTCCATATTCATCTTCTACAGCCTGGATCATGCTTCTATTTACAAGATCATTAAAGTATTGCTCTCCAATTTCAAATAACTGAATTCCTCGTTTCGCTTGGATAAACCCTTCCGCTATCCACTTCCATATCAAAGATACCTTATCTATCAAGTAGTCTTCTGGATATACACTCAAATACAATAGGCAAGTCCTTAAATGAGCAGGCATGTCATAGTAGCTAAAAGACAAAATCTTCAGGGTATTATCCACGTCTTTGTCACTCTTGTGACCGAAACCAACTGAGGTGAACACGGCAGACCATTTTTCCCTTGGTTTCCCCACCAACAAACTGGACATTGTGATTATAGCTAACGGTACACCATCACATTTTTTTAGAATCTTATCTGATATATCATCTGGCTCATTATCGGGCCATTTCTCCTTTGATCCAAATACTCTTGTGTAGAATAGATTTTTGGAGTTGTCTTCTGAAAGCAGTTGCATCCTATAAACCACAGCACCAATTTTTGTGGCAACTTCAGAGTTCCGAGTAGTTATGATTATTCTACTTCCACGGTTATTCTCAAGCAAGGCCAATCTGATGCTTTCTTCCCAAGAATTGGTCTCCCATATGTCATCAATGACAATTAAATACCTATGCCATTAAAGTGTAACATCCATAAGGCATCAAAACAATATGGAGCATATATAGATGCAATACTGGTCCAATTTTTTAAGATATTATCTTAAAAAGAGCACACATTTTAGAATTTCAAAAGAACAGCCACAATTGGTCGTTACTAATTTTAATATCAATGAGGCAACTACGAAATATTGTTTCGATTATCTCCAATAATACACCGCTATTGTTACAGTCATCTACAAAAATATACTTTCTACAAACACTGAATGTTCTAAATACCATTCTTCCGTTCCACGCACATCTAATGGTTCCAATAAATATACCCAAAGTGAAAATATGTCTTCAACATCTAGTACAAAAATGTCAATACTGTACTGCTCTTGTAATATTCTGAATTGCTTTTGGACTATACTTGTTCGCTCTGTAACAAATTGTAGCACTAGAATGACTAAAGCACTGAGTGGAGGGTGATGTGTACAATATCGAAGATAATATAATATTAGACAAATTCTAAGGTAGACTCAAATGAATATGGACCATTTATTTGCACGGATCTTGATGATTAAATTCTTTTTTATCTCTTAGGAGATAAAAGCTCTCTTGTAATTATTAATTATTAAGATATTCAATATGAATGGAAATCAATGAGACATGAAAACCGATGCGATAGTTTTAGAAACTAAATCCTTTAGTCAGTGTGGCGAGGTGCATGCGACAACATTTAGGATACGTTCCATGCAACCAAAGCCAGTCATTATGGTGAGAACATTTCATTATCAGCTGAGGTGGATATTATATTGCACATTTTCTCCTTTTTTTCCTTTTCCAAAATTCGACGGCTCAGATTCAATTGGTGGTTCACCTTCTAAGAGGTAAGGGAACAGGGGTTGGTCTACCTTAGCAAGCCTCTAATATTAACTATAACTAGATTATTAATACTAGCCACACAAATAACTGGATCAACCTACTAGTTTTAATGTAAAACATTGAGTGGGTGATACATACCTCTTGTCCTTAAGAAATTCGCGAAGGATGTCAATGAGCTGCCTTTCATCTCTGTTCTTTATATGAATGTCCTCAAATCTGTTCTTGTCAAGTTCGTAGAGAATGTCCATGAGAAGTTTTGATAGGTTAGGATTTCGACCAACTGGTACAAAAGCCGCACAATCAAAATCCACTCTAATCTTGTCATACACTGCTTTGGCAAGAGTAGTCTTGCCAAGCCCCCCTATCCCCACAATGGCGACAATCTTCCTCCCATTGGCCATATCATCTGCCTGGGGGACAGACAGCTTCGCTATAAGGTCCTTGCTTGGCTCTTCGGTTCCGACCAAGCTTGCTACTTCATTGTACATAGCTTTAAGTCGAGGATCTATAGTTGATGTCATTGTGGTAGAGTTCACCACAAGGTCCTCGATTTTGTACCTGTCTCGCCGGGCGGCCACATCCCGGAGATGCTGCATGATATCCTCGATAGCAGTACCGATATCATGTCGTGCCTTCCCCTTCCTGAACATGTTGGTCATCTTATTCAAGGCACGCTTCATCCTATTTTTGCCGGTTGGCTCACAACCCTCGACGTGCATGAGGAAGGTATCGAGGATGTCCTCCATGTTGTAGGATGCCTCCCTGATGTCGCTTGCCCATTTCTTGACCTGATCGTCGAGCTGATCCCATGGCACATCAGATACCTTGCAAAGGAAGGGGTGGACATATTCCAGCTCATCTGCAAGAGATTTGGCCTTCTTCTTCAGGCCTCGCTGCAGCTTGTATTCATCTCCGAGCAGCTGGAATAACTTGGGCACTACTCCACCCACCGCCGCCGCCACCACATTCATGGTTGAGGCCCTTAACTTGGCTGCTTTGGTTCAGATTTGAGCGAAGGTGGAGCCATGGGATTGCTGGTAAGCCATGGGAGTAGATAGCATTGTGCACACTGATACAATGGGCTAGTCATCTTGTGCAAGCGATGTGACCTTGGTAGCTGTGACGGTAACCTACACTCCTGTCACATGCAACACACGTGAGCCCATGTGATGCTGCCTCAGATAGTTAATTGTTTAGTAGAATTCCTTGATACATGTGTAAACTAGTCTTAAGGTAATAGAGCAACACATTTTCTACTCACGCGAGAACACAGGACATTGGCAATAAGAGGCTGTCAACCAATCTGAGCTATTATTTCTTTATGGAAGAATCACTGTTCATGTTACAAAAACCATCAAGCAACGCACATTGGTCCTCCTGTGCTATTACCAAAGAACAACAGTCATCCTATCATATGTCTACAAGCACTGAACTGGATCAGATCCACCGTCCATCTTGTCAAATTCGCACAAAACACCCTGAAGGAATCCTGAAACATCAAACAAGTATGCATACTTTCAATAAATATTTTACAGCCAGCATACTTTCATTAAACACGTCGTCCTGGGGATTTCAGTCCTAATCTTTTGGGGCAATTTGGATGGGTGAGTATCCTCTCACGTGTTACCGTGACGTTCCATTGCTGGCGCACAGGTCCGGTCCCACGTGTCATCAGCATGATCTCTCCCATTTGGATTGGCATTCCTGTAGTACTCTCTCTGTTCTAAAATATAAGCATTTTTAAATTTAATCAAAGTCAAATTTTTATCACTTTGATCATTAATTGCAAAGAATTAATAATGTTTTACCATATAAAAATTATATTTTTTAAATTTTTCATAAAATAAGCTATCTTTTTATAATATAAATTATGTAATTTTCTAAATATTATTAGTAAAAGTTAAATAAGTTTGACTTTATCTTAAACTTAGAAATGCTTATACAGTAGCACACAAGGACCAAAGTAGGTACTCTGTTTTCTCTGTTGGTGTCACTCTGTTTTCAAGCTTCAAAACAGAGCAAATCCTCTGTTTCTTGACGTTTGGCCTGGGCTGCTGCCATGCGACTCAGCAGGGCCATGGAAATCACAAAGAGCTGAATTAATTGATCCCAAGACCCCGTAGCAGATAATGTCAGAAAATAGATGCCCACGTAAAATTCCTGGCGCTATTAGATGCCCTGAACATTCGTACATATAACGAATCTGCAGGTTGTCACTACTGAGCGCATCGCATTTTTCAATTTGAAACCCATTATTCCCATTTTCAATTGCGACCTCGATTTTTTTGAAACTCCCGACATCACCTTGAATAAACCCCACCTCATTTGTTTGTTCTTTACTAGGAATTGCTCCTTTGTTTTATGCACAATGAACTGGTCGGAGAACTTTTTTTTTGGAGGCAGTGCCTTAATTTATTCGGTGGCAGTATCAAATGATTTATTACTGTCCTAGTCTGGGACTTTTTGGGA
The DNA here is from genome assembly GCA_001602295.1 of Zoysia matrella. NCBI lineage: Eukaryota > Viridiplantae > Streptophyta > Magnoliopsida > Poales > Poaceae > Zoysia > Zoysia matrella. The sequence continues at coordinate 25,655 of BCLG01004327.1, forward strand.
CTTAGTGCTTGAAAAACGGGTACTCTCTCTGTCCTATTAAGTTTTAAAAGTTGAATACATGAATTCAGAAAAGTTGAAACAAATATAAAGCGCGAAAACAAAAGATGAGGGAAGAGAGAGATAGGATGAAAAGTGAGAGTGATATTGTTTAGGTTAAATTTTTAATCATAAAGTGATTTTTTATGATGGAGGTAGTAAGCATTATGTTTTAAAATTTAAACTTGTCAGGTCGGCAACATATCATATGCCATGTGCGCATACGGTGCGTTGTCAGGTGTGCATCGACCTATATTTCAAAATTTTGTGCAAGTCATGGAGCGAAAGTAGCACGTGGCACACTGCTGCGGCATTAACTCACGCGGGTGCAATATGATCTTGTTGGCACTAAAGTTTCCCCAAACAACAACCCGTAGTCCTATTTATTTTAGCTTTTTAACTAGTTTTTTTTGTTGAAAAATCAAAATCTGAAAAAAAAATAGGATTTAAAAAGCTCACTTAAAGCTGTTTTTCTAAAAAAAATTTACAAAGAAGTGCTCACTTAATTCAAAAGCGAGAATGACATGTTTTGTAGGGTAAATTTTAAATTATAAAGTGACTAGTTTTTTATGATGAAGGTTGTAGTAGTAGCTTTGATGTAATCATTACATTTAAAAATTTGAACTCGTCAGGTCGACGACAATTCAAATACCATGTGCGCATGTGGTGCGTTGTTCAGGTCGATGCAAGCGTTATATTTCAAAATTTTGTGCAGATCATGGAGTGAAAGTTGCATGTGGTGCACTGCTGCTGTACGTAGGAGCAATATGATCTGGTTGGCATTAAGTTTTCCGTTGTCCCGTCTGTTTTAGCTTTTCAACTAACGTTTCAGCTGAAAAGTAAAGAAGACAGGGTTTAAAAAGCTCGCTTAAAGTTGTTTTTCTATTTTTTTACAAAGAAGTTAAAAATATATTACAAAAGCCATATCCTAATTCCATAATGGCGGAGATTTAGCACTGATGAAGTTTTTTGAAAAATGATACAGTCTAACTAAATCCCTCAAGTATAGCTCATCTAAGATAACCTACTAAACTATTTTTTATTATTTTAGGTCAATTTAGCTCTGATGCAATTTATTTTTTTCCTCCATACATAATCATAATTTTAAAATTAAATATTATGAGATGATAAAGCACATCATAATATATTAAAAAAATCTATTATAATTTTATCATTGTTTTATAGGGAAATATATTTAATTCTTTAGAAACAAAATTATATTAAAATAATGATAAAAAATATATAACGTATTTTTTAATATATATTATGATGTGCTTTATGATCTAAAGTTTCATCCTCGTTGAATGGGCAGCATGCTGCTGTAGTGCAGTGCAGGGTGCGGCAGGGAGAGAGAGAGAGAGGTAGGACAGCAGGATAAAACTGCTTTGCTTATGCTAGGTCAGCTACTCTCGGCGCAGGTGTGCCGAATCAAGCGGCGCGGGTACATGCTGCTGGACGCAGGAGGGTGCTGGATGGAAAAACGGAGTTCAAGAAGTTGTATCCCTCAGGCGCAGCACAAGAACTTGGGAAACGAGCGACGAACACACATTGGAGAAAGTTGAATGAGTCGCAACAATTCAGAACTTGGAAACAAAAGGTCAGATTTTTGTACTTGTTCTAATATGCGTAAATTAGGAGAGTATGCGGGCACTGAAGATGCTTCCATTTAGCAATCAATTGCTTCTATAAAAAAAGGTAGAAATGGATAGAATAGGACCTTCTGCTAGGAATAAAGAAGTGAATAAAATAAAAATATTATAAACAAACTTACAATAGCAGGATATAACACATATAAAGAAGAGGAAAGGTTGGATGCAATCCTCGGCCACATACGTGGTACTCAAAATGAGGATATGCAAGACTCAGATTATGATCATATATTAAATGATATTAATCCAGTCCCATGAAAGAAAATACCTAACACAGTCAAAACTAAAGTTGGTAAAAATACAAAAAAAAAAATCAAAAACATATTCCAAGACGTGTATCAAATGAAAGAAGTTTTCGGGAATAGTAGCAGTCTTGGGGACTTAGCTAAACATAGATAACTATCGGAAATGGTTAAAGAGGTGCAAATTGATTTTATTGCTCTATCCGAAACAAGTCACGATGAATTCAGATACCATCTTGAAAAAAATTCAGTGGAGGTGGTGAGTTCATTTGGCATAGCACGGCTCTGCAAGGATGATCAGGGGGCATCTTATTAGGAGTTGACCTGAACGTTTATGATATTGGAGCCACAGCTGGAGATTTCTATGTTAAATTTACTGTTAGACATAAAAAGGATGAGTTCAACTTTGCTCTATATACGGTATATGGACTGGAATAATCACATGACAAAGAAGCCTTTATAATTGAAATGGCGAATACATGTTCTTGGGAATCACTTCCTTGTATTACAGGAGGAGACTTCAATATCATGAGGTCACCAAGCGAAAAGAGCAAAGGTCAATTTGACACTAAATGGCCAAATATAATTAATGTGGCCATTGAATTCCTAGATCTCAAAGAGATCATTATGTCAGGACGTCAATATACATGGGAAGGACCTGGGGATGATCCTACATATAATAAGTTAGACAGAATATTAGTAAGCACAGTGGGAAAATAAATATCCAGGAGCTGTAGTAGAATCAAGAGATAGAAATAAATATGATCACACACCCCTCATCCTAAATATGGGTTCTTCCACACACAACAATAAACAACCACTTTTTAAGTTCGAGAGGGGTTGGTTATTGCAAGATGGGTTCTTCGATATGGTGGCCAATATATGGTGATCAGAAAATCGAGAGATGACTGCTATGGAAAGATGGCAAAATAAAATAAGAAATCTCTGTAATATTTAAGAGGATGGGCCAAACATACAGCAGGCTCGTACAGGAAAGAGAAGAAATTTTTTTCTGTGTTACAAACATTAGATAAAAAGGCAGAACAAACTTGTTTATCTGATAATGAAATAAACATGAAACATTACCTCGAGGAAAGATTAGCCTTTCTATTAAGAGAAGAGGAAATGAAATGGTATGAGGGGGCAAAGATAAAAAAAAATTCTTCTCCAAGGTTATGACAATACTAAATTTTTCCATTTGGTGGCTAATAGCAAACATCACAAACAACATATTCACAAATTAGAACAAGGAGACAGAGTAATTACGGGAGATAAAGAATTGAAACTCTATATAACTGGTTAGTATAGAGATTTATTTGGACAATCAGAGGACAATAACCTCCTGCTAGATGAAAGTCAAATAGAAGATATTCCACAAGTTAGTGAAGCATAAAATGATATGCTTGTTTCCCCGTTCACCACTCAAGAGGTAAAGGAGGCGATTTTTCGAATGGAGCATAATAAAGCTCCAGGTCCAAATGGCTTCCCAGCAGAATTCTATCTAGTATTTTGGGAAGTCCTCAAACATGATTTGATGATGCTGTTTGAAGAATTTTATGAGGAGCATTTACCTCTACATCCCCTAAATTTCGGGGTCATTACTACCAAAAAATCAAAGAGGCTAAACAGATTCAACAATACACACCAATATGATCATTCAATGTTAGCTTCAAGCTTTTCATGAAAGTAGCCACCAAGAGAATTAATAGAGAAGAACAAACGGTAGTTAGTCCATCTCAAACTGCATTCATGCGGGCAGAAATATAATGGAAGGCGTGATAATTTTACATGAGACTATACATGAGCTACATTCTAAGAAGCTTGATGGAGTAATTCTAAAAATATATTTTGAAAAGGCTTATGACAATGTCAAACGGACTTTTCCTCAACAAACCTTAAAAATGAAAGGTTTTTCATCAAAATAGTGTAAATGGGTAGAGAAATGTATCACAGCGGGATCTGTTGGTATCAAAGTAAATGATAAGATAAGTCATTATTTTCAAACTAAAAAAGGGTTACGTCAAGAAGACCCGTTGTCCCCCCATCTAATTCAATATTGTAGCACATATGCTAACGCTCCTAATCAAAAGGGCAAAAGAAGCAAAACAAATAACGGGGGTTATACCACATGTAATACAAGATGGATTATCAATCTTACAATATGCAGATGACACAATCTTTTTTATGGAGCATGACTTAGATCAAGCAAAAAACATGAAACTTTTACTAAGTGTTTTTGAGCAATTATCAGGTCTAAGAATTAATTTCCATAAAAGTGAAACATACTGCTATGGCAAGGCAAAAAAGTTTGAAAATCAATACACTGAACTCTTTGGGTGCGACATAGGAGATTATCCTTTTAGATATTTGGGCGTACCGATGCACCATATAAAACTCCATAACAAAGATTGGAGAAGCATCAAAGAAAAATTTTAAAAGAAACTTTCAAGTTGGAAGACGAAACATCTATCATATGGAGGTAGATTAATCCTCTTGAATTCAGTTTTAAGCAGTTTACCCATGTTCATGATGTCATTCTTTGGAATACCAAAAGGAGTCCTTATAAAAATTAGGTCAATATGGATCTAGATTTTTTTTTTGGCATGGAGAGGAAAAAAAAAGAGAAATATAGATTAGAAAAATGGGACATATTGTGCTGTCCCAACAATCAAGGCGGACTTGAAAAGCCAAAATATCAGTCTGCTATAAATGGATAATCAAATTGCTTAACGAAGAAGGAACAGGGCAATCTTTGCTATGGAATAAACACATCAGCTCAAAATCTTTAACACAAGTACAAGCAAAACCAAATGACTCACAATTCTGGAAGGGTCTATGAAAATAAAGGAACAAGTACTATCATATGGTACCTTTAAGGTTAACAATGGATCGCAAAAGAGATTTTGGGAAGATATTTGGATGGGAAATCGACCTTTTAAAGACTTGTATCCCACTCTTTATAATATTGAAATCCGCAAACATGATATAATTGCAAACATAATGGGAACAACATCTCTCAATATCACATTTCGGAGATCCTTGGTGAGAAAATAAGCTCCTAGAGTGGCAAAACCTAGTAGCTAAGATATCCCTCATAAGTATAAATAATGAGAAAGATAAGTTCATATGGAATTTGCAAAGAACGGGACAATTTATAGTTCAATCAATGTACCACCAATTGATGGATAATAATATTCCATTCGACCATAAATTAATTTGGAGACTAAAGATTCCGTTGAAAATAAAGAGAGAGCAAATTATCTTTTATGCAGGTAATTTTCAGAGAAACATATTGTATGAGCTTCTGGCGCTAATGCAACATGATGACAAAGCTGAAGAAGTTTTCAAAATGGTGAGAAGAAATTTAGAAACCGCTGCTTTGGTTCAGATATCAACGAAGGTGGAGGCATGGGAATTTTCAACATTCTTCCCTATTTTGTCTGGGTTTCAATCCTGCCCACGAAGAGGAGGCGGCCTGGTTGACAGGCCTTCATGTTCCTATAGATGTGTGCGCCATGGTTGACGGAGAGTAAGAGGCTGCCGCATCCAGTCCTTCCGCTGTGTCAGAACAAGAAGGCCACCACGTGACGGGGAGAGATGCGATGCCCACTGCCAAGGATGGAGGACGTTGGGTGGTGGTGGTGGGGACGTTAGCACCGTGATGCCTCTCTCTCTCTATGCTTAGGCTGCACAAAGTAACTCGCGAGGGTCATGGAAGGTGGGAGGAAGCTTCCTTCATGGGATGTACTCCCTCCGTCCCATTCTAAGTGACGATTTGCCATTCGAATTTTGTCCCAGCAAAGTGTCCCTCCCGCGCACCGATGCGCCTCTCTGCGTGCAATAAAGACCGCTCTCTTTTCCATCCCGTCAACTACGGAGCTAAGCAAGTGCTGCGCCATGGCGCACCTTTTCCTCCCGCCCCTTCCTCCAACACCATGGAGCC
>BCLG01004328.1:0-10210 GCA_001602295.1 Zoysia matrella
TTGAGGATGAATGCGATGCATAAAGCACTCAGGTCTACTTAATCTCCTCCTCATCGATTCTGGCCAGTAATACACAACCTGCAGGAAATACAAATATAAAGTCACTAAGGGGCTGTTTGGATCCCTTCATTTTGGAGGAATTGAAATCTACATAATGGATTAGCCTATTTGGTTTGGAATTTGAAATTCCACAACTTTCCCAAGCTCACAAATAAACCTATCTCAAATTCATAGGGTGGAAGATGGAAATGGATTCTATAGACAATTATGTTATAATTCTATTCTCCAACTTATAGCACCCTTTTCAACTCACTTCCTTACAATAGAAATGCAACATATAATTATGTCCCTTGTATGCCTAACAATAAATATACAAATTTATTCCATATACAACTATATTAGCTTAATTAATCTATGCCTAAATTGTAATTATTAGAATGAATTCAATTCCAAGGATCCAAACGGCCCCTAAATGAAAATTAAGTACACAATTAAGTCTATTCCAATCGCTAGTGAACTGTTACCCTAATTCAATACAAATTACCCTATAAACAATGAGAAAATCAATTAAAATATTACAGGAGCATCCTACCCTTCCAGATGGAGGTAGATTAAAAGAAGGCAACATGCTTATATTTCTCAAGCTGTCTACATCTTCTCCATCCTTCCTCCTCTTTGTGTAGCTCTTACGGCCTCGCTTTGTAAACCATAATTTTCTAACCAAACTACGGTACTGTCTGCTCAGTTTGTTTCCAAAATAATGGATACTGCCTGTTGAATCATCAGCATCAAAACGACATATACGATCACTATGTTCCCCTTGATGCGCACTTTCTCCACATGAACACATAAGTTCGGTTGCTCCTTCCAAATCTTTTCCTGAATATCTGTATTGAAATTTTGTATCTTCTTGGATGGAACAGTAACCATTTACAGCTGGAGGATTGTTGAGCCTAAGCTCAACAATTTCATCTGTACCAGTGGAACAATATGCATTGTCATCCTTTTTGCTACCAGAAAGAAAATATGCCAGCCCATCTCCATCATATTCGCTTGAGTAAAAATGTTTTGGAGTTCTATTGCAATCTATTCTAAGACTCTCCAAGCTTTTCTCTACCTGAGAAATCTGGTCCGCTATTGCTCTGATAAACTGCCTAAAATTTAAGATTGCATTTTCTCTTGACTTTGACTTGTCAGAGAATGCAGCTGCATTCACCTCCCTCTCAAATTGCTCCAACTGCCAGAGATGGAAGGTAAAGGACTTAGAAGAAACATAGATATAAACTGGAAACATGAGCACATCAAGTTTCAATGAAATAGTTAATAACTCAAATATATTCAAAACTAAATGGTTTGAACCTGCCATTTTGTAGTTCCAAGTGCAGTAATCACATCTCTCTCACAATGGACCGGAGCATCAAACTTTGTACCAGCATCCTGCATGGCTTTCCTTTCATGCAAGAGCATGCGGTGGACACCCTCCATCCTGTACACCAATCGGAATGATGAGCTATCAGTCCACTTATCCTTAATATCTGAATGTACTGTTAACATTTCAACATCTTGAAGCTTGAACACAATATATACAATTTTGAGCAAATATTCAATAAGACGCACATAATCACAAAGATAAAAGAGCTACATTTCAGGAAACAAATATTCCTGATAAAAAAAACGTGTACAACATTAATTGGAAGTCTCACGAAGGCAATGTATCTACTTGACTAAGCGAAATTCGTTATGAACATAAAAAAAAAATATTTGACAAAGCAAAAGGCTAAACAATTTGCACAAAAAAATCTACCAAATCCTAAGGCTACAAATTTTGCGCAATGAAAAAGATCCCAAAATCCTAGCCACAATAGAATCTGGACCATTTGCTATTACTGAGACAGCACTATTCATCTTCCGCAGTCTTTGGACACCGGGTCGACAACCATGGTGGCAGCAAAGCTACTTTAGCAAGCACATAAATATGGTCAAACATGATGCGTAACCAGCGAAACATTATGATAAGCACTTGCAAGGGATTGCATTGACAGAGAACTGATATACAGATTCATGCCTCCAAACAGCGTGCCTCAACTACAGAACCTCATTGCCGCCACCTACGAGCCGCATAATTTACTTGGGATCTGTTCTGGTAAGGAACCAAACAACGGAATATCAAAAATGTGCCGCGAATGTCCAGCAGCGATCAGGCCGCTGGCGGTGCTCCGACTACAGGCAGCGGATCAAGGGAGAAGCGGCGCGAGCAGGAGGAGGCCGTACCTATCCGCGGAGTCCTGCACGCACTCAGCGGCGGGGAAGAGTGGATCCGACTCCCACCTCCCGAAGCCCTCCGTCATGACGAAGAAGGATCCGGCCCCGGCCGCCGCCCCGCGCGGACTCCAAACAGCGCGGGAGGGAGGGACGAGGCGCGCCGCGAGGGGAAAGCGTGTGCGCGCAGGATTTGGTGCTCGTTTTGGAGGGGGAACTTGTACGGTTGGTGCTGGCCTTCCGTTGCGGTTCTTCGGACGCCTCCCCGTTTCACTCTTCCGGTTCCGGGTTGGCGATCCATGATTTGGTGGCTGCTGGGCCTGCTGGCCGGTGCTGTCGGGAGAATTTTGCAGAAAGCACCCTGTTAAAAAACTTTAAGACCTTGTATCGTCGTACGTATATCTAATCCTGAACCCGTTACGACTGATACTTCCTCCGGTCCACAAACAAGTCATTTTGATAACGGCACCATTTTTAAAGTATATTTTTAATTTTTTATAAAAAATATTTACTAAAAGATAATATATTTATATTTTTTATGAAAGTATTTTTTAAAACAAAGCTAATCATATAATTTTTATATTTTTAAATTTAATAAATTAAAATTTATTTATAATTTATATTCTCAATGTTTTACCAAAACATTGTTTAAACGACAGAACCGGAACCGGAGGGAGTATGGCGTAAGCAACCTTGAAATCCAGTTTCGAAATTACCATTCAGATCATTTTTCTTAATCCTGCTGCAGGCGACAATCATCGCCAGGTGAACAACTCAGATTTATAAAATTTCAAGAGGATAAAGTCCAACAGTTTGATAATAAACAATAAATTTGCTTTATCATTAGGAGAAGATTATAAAAGGCATGCGATACACGCTTAAGATAGTTAATGGCACCTGTCACACGAGTAGAAAACGGAGATTTTTCACGCTAATTTTGATTGATTTGCTGTCCGGTGCGTTCGATGCATCGAACAAATTCAACAAGCGCAAGTTGACGGAATCGATCCAATTTCATAGGAAAAGAACACATGATGCGATCAAAATTTCCTACAATCCAAAGAAAACTGAAGATTTTATAACTCAGATCCTGATCAATTTTGAGACAGATCCTGATCAAATTTGCAGACTAGTGCGGAATATTTTGGAGCCCGGCTAAACTACTCAGGCGGCGTAGGTGTGCTCAAAGATAAGATACGGTTCAGAAACTACAGTCAAGGCTCAAACACTTGGCTACAGGAGTACTGTTTGTGGTCAGGCACAAATGGTAAGAAAAAGCAACAGATATATTTGTGGTCAGGCACAAATAGGAAACCACAAATGGTAAGAAAAAGCAATGAACCAAACTACTGTTTGTGTTCAGGCACGTGGAAACCCTGAACGCCCTCTCCTCTGTAGGAATTCCGGGATCTGTAATGCAGGACCTTCCTCCTGGGAAGTGGGTGAAAACCAACTTGAGCGATTACGGTTGTCTCCTCCAGCCTGAGCATGAAAGAATACTGTTATAATACAGAACAGCAATAAGCAGAAAGTAGCAAACAAGGAATTAAGTACCCGCATAGATCGGCTCTCAATTTCCTCCTGGCGCTTGAATCCAGTTGCAATAAGAGTTATGCTCACCTGATCGGAGTGATATATCTTATTAGTGATTATGCAATCAAGATATGAATATTCAAAATATTCAGTGTCTGAAATTCAGCAGACTTTAAACTCAAAGTATGTTACACAAAGTTGAAGTGATCAAAATTCCTTTTAAAATTTTCAAAGAGAAGAGTAGCAGTGCACACAATCATTTCCCTGCAAGGGGAACAATGTGTTTCACTTACTTGACCAGTGTATGAGGGGTCTATAACAGAGCCAAAAATCAGATTTGCACCAGGATCAACAAGGTCATATATCACTTCAGCTGCCGCGTTCACCTGTACCAAAAGGTATCCACTGATGTTCAGTGCAAGCATAAAACAAAACAAGTAGCCACAAGATAGTTAAAAAGATGTATATATCTGTTGTTACCTCTGTAAGAGTTAGATCATTCCCTCCTGTGATATTCCATACAATTCCAGTTGCTCTTTCAATACCAATATCAAGTAGAGGAGACTGTATAGCATTAAGTGCAGCATCTCTAGCTCGTGTCTTGCCTGCAAACAGACCAACAGGATCACCAGGAGAAAAATGGGAGGATAAGTTTAGTCGTTCTGTTGGTGTGCATGCATTAGATGCTTCGTAATGCAAATTCATCATGATTTGGACTCATTAGCCAAACTACTTGTTAAATGATTTAATAGCATAGTATGCAAAGGGGACTCCATAGCTAACTTTATTTGACTGCACTTGGGCATGTAGCTATTTGACTGTCAATGAATATAGTTCTCTGAACTCAGAAATTTAACCTGTTGCTGTTCCAATGCCCATTAATGATGAGCCTGCATCTGACATAACAGAGCGAACATCAGCAAAGTCCACATTGACCAAACCTGGCACCTGCAAGAAGGTAGCAACAAGTGACCTGCTTAGCTGTATAGATCACATAACGTCAATTTTTTTGTTATAACAAATAAGCATGCCATGTAGCCAATGGTTCTGCAGAAAGGACGACTCTGGAAGAAAGCATAATTAGGTGCAGAACAATGTCATTCTACTTTTACTCCATTACTACCAACACTATGAGAATAATGCAAAAAACAAAACCAACCATAATGTTATTCTTTGGAAAATCTTACACGAGATTTCTGATATGTTGACTTGCCTAACCAAAATATATGCCATGTATCAGAACTGAGAACAGTGAAAAATATTGGTATATGCCATGTATCAGAACTGAGAACAGTGAAAAATATTAGAACTTGAAAACATGGCCACAGATATGTAAGATGCCACATGTTAGCTTAGTTCATTTGAAATCACGTTCAGATTCAACAGAATTTGTGAATCCTTTGATAAACTGCTCTTCAGCATAAATAATAATTCATTGGACAGATGGTTGAATTCATTCCCCAAAAAAGGAAAAATGGTAATAGAGCAGGTCACATGTGGCATATTATCTTACAGTGATTATATCTGAAATCCCACGAACACCTTGCCGAAGAATATCATCAGCCAAATTGAATGCTTCTGTCACAGGAGTATTTGGGGACACAGCAGTCAGTAACTTGTCATTTGGAATCACAATCAGTGTATCAACATTGCTTCTCAATGATGCAATTCCTTCTTGTGCCTGAACAGCCCGTCTTCTTCCCTCAAATGAAAATGGGGTTGTCACAATTCCAACAGTTAATATACCCATGGACTTTGCAATTCCTGCAATTATAGGTGCCCCACCAGTGCCCGTCCCACCTCCCATTCCAGCCTGCAAATTGAATTTTTGAGGGCCAAAATGAGGCACATCGTATACCTTTCAATGAAACGATAGAAATAGAGGGATAACTAGGATACATGGTTTGAGTTAAAAATACCAAGAGGTTCTTTACCTCTAACAGATATGTAGAAAGTATTTTATTCACCATCAATAAAAATATAGAAAAAAATATTGTATTTTGCTAGGACAGGATGAATTTACCGTCACAAAGACCATGTCAGCACCAGAGACTGCTTGTTCCACTAATTCCTGACTCTCCTTAGCTGCATTCATGCCAATTTCTGGGTTGCCACCAGCACCAAGACCACGTGTTAATTCCTGGCCAATCTGTAACCTATTTTCTGGGACAATGGGTGACATCCTCATAGCCTGAAAATCAGTATTCACAATCCAGAATTCCACACCCTTCATGGAGCTCTCAATCATCCTGTTCACCGCATTTGAGCCACCACCACCAACGCCAATTACCTTAATCCTGGGCTCACTGTAGCGGTATGTGGCAGGGGTGTCTACCAATTTTTCAGCGGCTTTGTCAACACCATGCTCCTTGCTGGATATAGTAGCTGCGTCATCATCCTCTCCATAAAGCATAGATATCTCAGGATGAAGATCAAATAAGGTGTCTTTGGTGCGACGTGGCCCAGCTCGACGGGAGTTTGCAGAGCAATGGAACTGAGAACAGCGGTAAGAACCACCAAAAATCTGCTTCTTCCTCTGAAAATTTCCAGCACCATCACCACGAAGAGTTTTCCCAATATTTTTGGGTGAAACGTCTGATGACCACGGGTAAATGGACGCATTGGAAAAGACTAGCTGTGTTGCCATCTGCTCAGAACCAGAATTTGACTAGCAAACTGGCGAATTTAGTATCCAATGCCTCAAGGTTAAATTGCCAAAGGTTTATGCCTGAAATCCACATAAAACGAATGACATAAAATGACACAATCTTTTAAGAACACGGACAATATCGGCTAAGGGGTTTCTGGCCGCACTAGTTCTCAAGATTTCCATTTGGGCAAAACAATCAGGACGAACATTTTCCAACCTTGTGGCAATCTTATTTAGTCTAACATAGGTCTTTCAGTTTGTAAAGAGGATAGGTACAATGTAAACAAAACTAAAGAGACTGAAATAACAGTATAGAAACTGCAGTGAAACACATACATAGAATGGATCTGGAAATGTAGACAGAGTTGGGACGAAATTTCCTTACTCTGCTTGTTCCTCCCGCGGAAATAGTCTGACTAGAGGAACCGAGGAAGAGGAGGCCGAGGCCGCGTGGAGGACGATGGCGGCAGATCCTCCCTCGCGCGGCGGTGTCGCCGAGGAAACGGTAACGGTGATGTGAGGAGACGACCAGATTGGTGAGGGTTTTGGCTGCGAGTTTTTTCGGCGAAGGGTTTCTGCGCCGCGCCGCGCCGGGGTCTTCGGCCAGGTTTTGGTTGAGGAGAACGCAGCGGGCGGAGCCAACGACCCGGTGGTTGGTGGTGCTCTGCTGGCTGAGAGATGGAGGCGCGGAGCCCAACGACGATCCGGCCATTTCTGTTTTTTCTTTTCTTTTTCTTTTTTTTGATTGCCGGCCATTTCGGTGGGAGAAAGCATTCAACTTTAACTACGAGTGGTAGGCTCTGATAAAAAGAAAAAGGAAAAAGAAAAAAAGAAAAGGAACAGAGGAATAATTGGACCCGGGCGGCTGGATCTCATGGGCCATGGGGGAGTATGTGAGCCGGGCCAAGCACAGTCTGACGGCTTGACAGCCCATGTTTGTTCAAAGCTCGGCCCGCCAGTGTGGCTGGCCACAGTCCCAGTCTATCTCGACACCGTTTAGCGGCCCAACCCAAAAAAAAAGCAACCCACCCAGCCCGCTTCGTCGCCGCGTCTTCCGTTCCGCAAAACCACTGCCGCACCGCGCGCGCCGGCCGGCGGTTCGCCGCGCCACCTCTGCTCAAACGGAACCGGCTTTCCTCGACTCGTTTGCCTCCGGAAGCTCCGCCGTATCGCCGCTTCCGAGCCCCGTCCTGACCTCTGCTGCCCTGATCGGATCACCGTCATGGGAAGGTACGGACTCCCCCAGGCCGGCCCTGGCATTTTATTTAGAGGCCCTGTGCGAGATTGTAGAGATTGTATTGATGGGCCCTCTATCATATATATATATATATAGAGAGAGAGAGAGAGAGAGAGAGAGTTTTTTAAATATTATTTCAGTTGCAGCACTAATATTTAATCCTATCAAGAAAATTAAACTTATATTTTTTGTACACATTTTACTTTAAACATTATTTTAAATCTTTAAAAAAAGTGTTGCTAAATTCCATAGACAATCTCTTTGCACTAATTTAGTGCTATCTTTGACTATTTATTTTATTAAAAAATAAGTTAAATATACAAGATTATAAGTCATGTTTAAAGTATTTTTTTAGTGATAAAACAAACCATAGAAAAAAATGTACCATATTTAACCTATTTTAAATGAAATGAGGTTAAAGATTATATTTAAAATTAACAGTGAAAAATATTTGTTGAAGGAGTGAGTCATACATAATTTATTGTGCATCCCATCTTCAAAATTCTTTGAGCGATTACTAAGCAATACGGAGTATAAAACATGAACTATACTACTGATTAGGGCTGCTTTGGAACGTAGGAATCCAAAACGCAGAAATAGAAAAAACGTAGGAATAGGATTGGAATGAATATGCAAAATATAGGATTGAAAAACAGAGAAAAATTTCCTAGGTAGACGTTTGGATAACCGTAGCAAAAACATATGAATGTCTAGAGTGTTTATATGTTTAACATTAGCTCATTACCTCTAACTTTTTTTATTTAGCACATTGATAGCTAATAAAAATAAAATAAAGGTGTATTAAAGTAAAAAAAAAGTAGGCGGTTTAATTAGCTGTAGTAGTCATGTTCCACTATTAGACTTATTTCACTTCTCTATTCTTTATGTGCAATGCAAGAAATAAATAAGGTAGGAAGCAATCTATTTTGGTTAAGATGATTACAAACAAAGAAGTGTCAAGCATCCATAGGATTTTTTCTAAAAGGTCTTACCTCATTCTTTTTTTTCCCTTTGAAATGGAGCATGGGAAATGATTCCTTAGAATTTTTTTTCTTAGCAATTCCTATGTTCCAAAAGATTCTCATAAAAAAATTCCTTTGGAATAGAATCTAAAAAATCCTTTGAAAACCTCCAATCCAAAGGAGCCCTTACCCGGAGCTACAGGTCAGCAGGCCTCCCTCGGCGACAAGCGATCTCCTATATGGGCCGCACAAAAAACAAAAGCACAGGAAAATAGCATGAGGCCCAAATATTGGTTCGCCTGCTGTGTTTCGTCTTCCTTCGATCAGTTCTTCTCATCCGATCTCTGAGCTCCGTATGTGGCGTAGTCAAGCGACCAGACATGGCGGGGGCCCCCTAACGGAAAAAAATTGGATACGGACCGTCCGCAAACAAGCGCGCTGCGGACCCTACGTCGATTCGTGCCGCGTGGCCCTACGGATCGATCGGGCGGGCAGCACCACGACTCACTTCGATGCCTCCTGGCTCCTGCCGCGGCTCGCGAGCTCGAAGTAACCTGCGCTCGACGCGGCTCCATCGTTCGACGGCTTAATCCCAAATCTCTCTCTCTCTTCCGCTCCATTTCTTTCCTCCAGCGCGCGCCGCCGTGGTCCTTCTAGCCGCCTCCGCCGTTGTCCTCTACCTCGTCACTGCCACCATGGTTCTCCTCGCCGCCACTGGTGACCTCTTCGCAGCCAAACACAAGAGCGCGCGGCTAGCCGTCACCTGTACCGCGTTCATTGGCGTCAGTTTCCATGTCTATATGAAGCGCCTCCACGCTGCACCAGCGCCGCCGGCTCCTGAGAAGGTAGCTGCCTTCTTTTCTAAATAAAAATTCTCCCGCTCCAGGTCTTTCTGGTTTTGACAGTTGCGAATTTGAACACAGCCTTTCTCTGTTGCTGTCCACTCGATTAGCAACATTTCTTACTTCTTAATGTGTACTAGTAGTTTGTTCATTTTCAGGACATGGCAGAGGCTTGCTATTAGCGCTGTATGCTTGTATTCCAGAAATAAGGAAACTAACCTGATATTACCACTGTTTATCCATGAAGTTTGTAAACAAAACGACTCCGACATCATCGTTGAACGAGCAGACAACGCTGACTAGGGGAAATACTCAACGAAGGATGGGTCAGCATCCCTGGCAGCGGACTGCTAGCACCGAGGATAATGACAAATGACTGCTGGCGGCGACGCGCTCTTGTGCTTGAGAAGAATCTGGTGGCGGCGGCAAGGCCGTGTCGAGGCATGTGACTCGAAGAAACGTCGTGGACGCCGATCGAACAAAGAACAAACCGCCATGTGTGGGCATCGCTCGATCTGTTTCCTGATTCGAAGCGGAGCCGGAACGAGCCATCGCCTCAATGGAGCCGTCGCTTCAAGCTCACGAGCCGCGGGAGGATACGTCGAAGCGAGTCGTGGTGCTGTCCGCCCGATCGATCCTCATGGCCACGCGGCACGCATCGATGCCGGGTCCGCAGTGCGCCTGACTACGGACGGTTCGCAGCTAATTCCCCCCCCCCCCCCCCCCC
>BCLG01004328.1:10310-28868 GCA_001602295.1 Zoysia matrella
TTACTGTTTCGTTTGATAACAGAGCCAGATTTCTTTCTGTAGGAGTATAAGCTGTGAGTTCGGATTCTTTATTACAGCGAGCATGGATCCTCCCCTTTCCAACAGAAGAAAAACATGGCTATGGAACTCGATTGGATTGCTTGACAGTACTAAGCAAACAGCTTGGATTGTGTCTGTTGGACATCTGAGGGCTGGAGTTATCATAACATGTCCATGTTGCAGAGAAACATCCATTCTTTGTGAGTTGTGACCTTTCTCAGGTAAAACCATTTGAACAGAACCTGCTTAACATTATTTAAGGGAATCCTTCATCAAATGTGATGCCGAGGTGCAACCCCGACTTGTTCATTGTAGTATAGTTTTGTGTGATTATATTCTGTCTCACAAATTGATTCTTCAAGCTATCTGCCACAGAAAAATCTGCCTTTTCATTTTCGATCTCTTGTTTGGCTTCACGGTGTGTCATACTTTCTCATTAGTATCTTTTCGTAACTAGCTTTCAGTGTAATTGATGCTGATCGTCCTGTTGACTTAGGTTGTATTCTTACATTATACTAGCTATGTACTGTACACAGTAGTAACTGTCACCGACTATTCACGTAAGCATGTGTCTCGCCCAGGTTTGCCCGTAAGAGTTTCTGATAACTGATTATTATTTTATACATACATCAGGTGCTGAAATTTCTGTTGACTAGATTTTGAATCTTCCCTTAATATCTGACACATAAATTTGTTCACAGAATTCACCCATTTAGTGTTTTGCAATGGGAGAAGATCATAGGTCAGAAATAATGGGGAAAGCTATGAACTGATTGTAAATGATTTTCGTGGCCTCTTCAGATAGCCAAAGGTTTAAGCAAATCTATAGCGATCTCAGGAGCTTTCCAGTGAGTATAAATGCACCTTCACTAAACAAACATACTTCTCTTTCATATATATCTACCCGGCCGGTCAGCCCTACTTTTATATACTCGGCCCTACTTTATCCAAAGGGTAAAGCACTAATAAGTTAAATAGCAGGCAACTTGGTCAGAAATATATTCTCCCAACCAGTAGTGATCCATAGCATTTTGAAACAGAGAGAAATAGGGCAACGCTAAAACATGTAGGTTTCAAAATATCTTAGTTGTTAGTATTTGGTTCATGAGGCATTGTTGTTGACCTATGAACTCGAAGTCATGGCCTCATGGATAATGTCAAACAGGGTTCTGTCCCCTTGTTAGAATTTGAGCTCTCCGATAGAACCTTTGATGAGAGTCTACAACACCTCAAGCTCATATCTACCTCCCCAGTGATCCCACTTGCCGAGTACTTGCTATCCCACATGCAAGTCAGAGAGGGCAACCAATGCGACATGGAACGTGGTTACAAGCAGTGTTGTAGGAGACATAAATCCTGACAAAGAAAGGCCTACCACATCTTTCCCATCACTCAGTCCTCATTTCTCTACTGCCTGTGAAACTGAGAAGAGAGAGAGAGAGAGAGAGAGAGAGAGAGAGAGAGAGGCTCATAGGGCATGTTCCAAAGGACACAGGAACTTCTTTGTGGTACAGTAGTGGATGAAACTCCAAGGGAGATTTGACTTGCCACTGCGAGAAGACAAACAAGAGAGAAAGCAACAGCCTACAATATGGTATTTATGTTATGCCCTATTCCTAGTCATCTCTTGAACACATTCTACATGCATATGTCAACCTAACACATTGGCCTGTCCTTGTAGTTGAGCACTACTCACTCTCATGGTGGCAGGTGATTCTTCGGGATGGCAAGTGATCATGGTAGAGCTGTACCATTCAGCCAAGCACTTGTATTTGGAGTCCAAGGCCATGCTCCCGCTACACCATCTACCAACTTCTTGTATTGCTTTTCCACTCTCGTCTATTCTTTGCTATTTCTCTCTTGCAAGTTGCAACTACTCGTACAAGCAAAGACAACCACAGCTAAAGTTCTTTTTCACCTGGTAGTTTTCATTTTTCAAGTTGTTTGGTTGCCTTATAATATTGCTTCCTATCCCCTCTTTTGAACTATCTTTATAACAAACGCACCTATATAAATCCATATCTCCATCTCGTTGGATTACACCTCTTCCCACAAACCAAGTAGTTTCTTAGTGCCTAAGGCCAATCCTATAAGTAATCAGCTTACCCTCATATGGATCCTTTTAGCCTTCATCCTTATCGGCACACCTCTGACCTTCACTTTCAGTGATTGCTTTTACATTCT
Source organism: Zoysia matrella (assembly GCA_001602295.1). Classification (NCBI taxonomy): domain Eukaryota; kingdom Viridiplantae; phylum Streptophyta; class Magnoliopsida; order Poales; family Poaceae; genus Zoysia; species Zoysia matrella. Next base: position 12,534 of record BCLG01004328.1, read on the forward strand.
TGAAAAATCTTTTTTTTTCTGTATGCTTTGCCTTATATTGCATATGGCTACCATTGGTGCTGAACACTACCGCTTGGTCCAGGGAGCTGCAACCTTCAGATACTGCTTGTTTTGGAGAGTTGGAGAAGGCCCTTGTCCATGGCACTCGTGATACTAGCATGATCGGAAGTGATGTGCACGCAAAGGGTACGAGTGAAACTGCGTTTTTTTCTATAGCCTACAATTTAATTTTTCTTATATCCAAACCTTAACTACCTGTCCATCTCCGAGACAGGCTTCTCCCTTTACCTCGCTGTACATCACACTGTGATCCCACGGTGGCACAGACCCTTCACACCTCCCTTGTTTCTTCCATCTTTGTCCAATTTTGCAAACCCTTGGAGAGGAGACACAGAGCGAGAGATAGGGAGCGATTGAAAAGACATTTAATTCCATTTGTATGCATGCAGCAGCAGGATACCTTGCAGCTAGGCCCCCCACACTCGAGATCTTCCCTTCATGGCCAATGAGTCATCTACAGCAACAATACAGTGTAAGCACTGGTTCGATTTGATCATTTTCTGTGTTCTACAGTTTCTTGCTGACCACAACAGAGAGGTGTTTCTTGGTTAATTAAATTTTCGCTGTCTTCTTCTGTCTGCCTCTCGTGTATTATTGCTGCGCAGGGGAACTCACAGTCGGTAGGGAGCAGCTCTGGCTCGAGCTCAGGTCAGAACACAATGCCACAGGCCGAATTGGTGTCCCCATTGAGCACGAGGGCCGACTCTGGCCATCAACACGAGGCCTTGATGATGTCCGTTGATGATTACAACTACGGGCAAGGCTTCGGAGCTACAGCAGCCACTGCACCAATCTTTCAACAGCATACAGCAGGCCAGGACAAGGTAACATTGACACAGTGATATCATGTTTTTTAAGGTCTATTTGGTTACCTGCGTGACTAAACTCAGCTCGTAGTAGACAGGTTGAACAGATACAAACCAGTTTATTTGGTTGGTCACATACAGTTAGCCAAGCTGAGAAAAGATGGTGTTTGGTTGATCGTATGATTATGTAATACATTAGACAAAAATAAAATAATAAATACTAGATAATAAATATTTTAATATAAATATATAATAAAACATTAAGATATTATATTAAATTTTAATCTTATAATAAAATATTTTAATATTGTTAAATATAAACTAATTAGGAATTAATTATTTATTAACCCTGCATCCTAGCTCGCCAGAAACGGATTTCCCTCACGTTTCCCCTTAGCCAGCCCCAGACGTGATTGCTGCATCGGCGCAGTCTGGCTCCCATGCTCATGCAGCCCACCAATCATCGGTTGACTGCATGCCATGAGCCTGGCCGGCCATGCTCCAGGCAACCAATCGCCTTCTAAGCCTTTCATCGGAAACCAGAGCAACGTTACTGTCCGGGAGTCATTCTAAAACTAAGTATATTTTGGAAGCCTAAATTTGGATTTAGGATGTTAGCAGTTGGCATGCCTTTGAATTGGGGCGTAGATAGTAGCATGTCGGCCAGGTTATTCCAATGAACATTGCACTCTTTCGATGTATTTTCATCAAAAAGATTGTTCCCAAGCAAAGGGGCAACACCCATGGATAGAAGAAACATGGTGATCTCGTTGAACGGTACGTACCTTAGAGAAACAAAAAAAAAAATGATAATACTGCGGAACCAATGTAGAAATAGGTAAACACGTGCTATATACGGAGTACTAACATTCAACAGGAGATGTAGCTCCCATATTCTTGATATTGACCAGGTATCTCTGTATAACTACAATTGCACAGTGTTTTCAATCACCTTTTTGTTATGCTGGTGCAGAGGAGGCATGAATCCACCAGAAAAGATGGCAAGCTGTTAGATGACAAGGTGTGATTGCATTTTGTAACCTTTATTGTTTGCATAGTTGCATTGCATGGCCCTGCAGTTTTGCCATATTCTTACTTAAACTCTCCTAATTTTTTAGACTGAACGGCGATTGGCTCAAAACAGAGAAGCTGCAAGAAAAAGCAGGCTGAGGAAAAAGGTGAAATATCATAAAAGGTCCCAGTCAATTAAAACTATACATAACTGGAAAAAAATTATGGCTTCTGCAGGCATATGTGCAACAGCTAGAAACATGCCGGGTTAGGCTACAGCAAATCGAGCAAGAGCTACACAGACCACGCTCACAGGTTATGGTTCTCTTGAAACATCAGAAGTTGAGCACATCTTATTGTAATATAGTGTTGTCATTGTGCATTAATACTGAATTGTTTTCAGGGTTTGTTCCTGGGAGGATGCAGTGGAACTGGAGATATGAGTTCTGGTAACCATCTCGTTTAGCTTCTCAGAACGAAGTCTCACAATCACAACTTAACCATCTAACATTAAGGACTCACAGGTGCTATCATGTTCGATATGGAGTACGCCCGGTGGTTAGATGACGAGAGCAAGCACCTGACCGAACTCCAGGGTGCACTACAAGCCCAACTAATCGATGCAAACCTTGGTGTCATTGTTGAAGACTGCATGCGGCACTACGATGAGCTGTTCCACTTGAGGGCTGTGCTTGCAAGATCTGACGTGTTCCACCTGATGACCGGCATGTGGGCAACGACGGCCGAGCGATGCTTCCTCTGGATGGGCGGGTTCCGGCCTTCTGAAATACTCAAGGTCTCAAAAACACCATTCTTCACAAACCATATCCACAATTAATAGGACAATATTAAGTGCTGAATCTTTCTTTTTGTTGTCTATCGTTGATGATCAGATGCTGATCCCTCAGCTTGATCCACTGACGGAGCAGCAGCTACTAGGGATGTGCAACCTGCGACAGTCGTCGGAGCAGACTGAGGAGGCACTTGTGCAAGGGCTTCAGCAACTTCACCAGTCGCTGGCAGATGCAGTGGGAGCTGGTCCTCTCGATGATGGTGCAAGTCTTACCAACTACACTGGTCTCATGGCCCTTGCACTTGACAGGCTCGACAGCCTCGAGAGCTTTTATCGTCAGGTCAGTGTTTACTCTCTTTTGTGTCGTGCAACTTTAGCTAATACTCTATATTAATAGCTGAGCATTTAACATGGGAACTTTGTATATACATCATTCGCACTTTCCAGCATGCATTATCAGCCTTCTGTATGTTAATCCCAGCTTATGTTTGCGGCACCGGGTAATTGATATTTCTCAAATAGTTCTAGGGCCCAAGAGATATTAGGTTCCTTCTTTTGCTCATAAACAATTGTACACGCAAACATTTGAGCACCTATCACTTTCTATGTAAAGCGAAAGTAGGAATATGATGGTCACCACAATGACTTCTTCCTATAAAATACTCTGTGATTGCACATCAGTAAAATGTACCCAAGGTTCTAGCCACATCTCTTTGTTAGGTTCCTTCTCTTCTTTTTCTTGGTACAGAAGATGCAGAAGCATCACTCCGTGAAATCCTACCTAAATTTCTTCATCTAGAGGGTGATAAGCTAAAATCGTAAAATCCCATTGCTGTCCATTCCCTTTGAAAAAAAAAACTCATTCTTGTAATGGCATATAAGTGCAGGCTGACAATTTGAGGCAGCAAGCCTTGCATCACATGAGGCGGATCCTGACCACCCGGCAGACAGCTCGGTGTTTCCTCTCAATCGGAGAGTACCATCGCCGCCTGCGCGCTCTCAGCTCCGCCTGGACTTCGCGACCGCGCGAGTAAAGGCTGAATTCACTTGAAGCTCCTCGAGTTGTTTTGCTGCACCACCACAGCATTGCATCTCATTCTGATACCTTGGCATGCCATCTTATATTCTTATTACCGCAGGAACTTCGTCGCCACAGAAAATGTCAGCCCTACAGGGACCGACCAAGCTATCCTTCAGCACCAGCACCAGCACCACCAGCAGCAGCACCACAACCAAAGTCAGTTTTCTGGGTTCTGAAGCTTCTCCTTCCATGAGCACAAATTCTGCCATCGATGGTGACAGATTGTAATGTTCCATTATTAACATATTATTCATCGCCAATGGAACATCACTAGAGCAAGAGAGAACATGCAGAAAAGGTTGTAGTAGGAATCGAAGGAATTGGGACGGCTCACTTCTTCGTTCGTGTTGTGTCCCCTGGCTCTTGAACTGAATGAAAGGGTGGTATAGCATCTCTGAAAAGCTCGATCGGTGCAAAAAATAAACGAAAGGGATTAGGATCAGGAAAAGCGACGTGCTGATCTTATGCTGCTGAGTTCGAACTGTTAGGTAATTGCACTTGAGGGTTAGGCAGGGAGGACTAGTTAAACAATATTATTCCGGGCGATCTGCATAAGATCAGCACGAAGCTGTGCCAAGAATCGATTCTGCCCTGGAAGAGTCTTCGTTGTGCACGATCGTTATGGTTCGTTTTTAAACCTTTCCCGCTTGTTCATGTGCGACGTGTCGAAGGGGCGAGTGGCCGGGTGTCACCTGCTTTGTGGTTTAGGGTACATACTCTTTGCCCCAGATGAAGGTGACCCACTATTAAATTATGGGATCAAAACGGTTCAGAAAAGAACCTGAATCATTTTGTAAGCTGATTGCCTTGAGATGGCTCGAACATGGTCAGATCTTTGAACAGACTCACAGAGAGGTCATTGGTACGCGGCGTAGTGTGATCCAACCCAACCAGGCCAACACAATTTACACTTTTGTGAGCGTGGTGTTGAGAAATTCCCTGGGTTCATGGGCCACACGGCAAGTTTATCGGCTTGCCCCCAAAGTCAAAAGTTTGGGCTGGGCTAGGCTGCTTCTCCCATGGGTACCGCAGTCACTTCTAGTTCCAGTCTAGTTGAAGCTTCCAGCCTTCCACTAGGCCAGCCCAAAGCAACTCCCCCGGACCGCCCGGCACTCCCCTTCCGCCGTGCTCCAGTCTCGCTGGCGCGGTGGCCATTGGCCAAGCGCTTCCTTTGTCCGTCGACGCACGCCGGGCTGGCCGCCGGTCTCCCACCTCGGCGCCTCGTCGTGTTTGATCCGCTCTTCGAGGCAACCAACAAACCAAGCCCAGTCCTACACGGCCGTCGGTCCGGCGGCGACCACGCCACGCCAAAGAAGCGCCGTGGACTCTTCCTCCCAAGCTTGACATGGGCTCGTCGTCGTCGTCTCCGGTCGTCCAACCCGCTGGTTCGCCGCTCCATTTTTCCCCAGTCGTCGTCGTCGTCGTCGTCCCGGCACATGCCACTCCTGCACACGGTATCGCGACCTCCACTAGTTAGCTCCCGGAAAGGGAGTCCCGGACCCATGTCTCCTGTGAAAACGTAATGCAGGTAGTAGCTGCACTAGCTCACCAAGTCACCAGACCGGCGCACTTCTAGATCGACTCCTCACTAGTGCTTCACCTTTTACATGTAAACGCTAGCACTAACCCCGGGGCACCGAGTCAATCGGCATGCAAACATGTCAAACGAGCAGACTTTTTGTGGCGCGGCATGGTGCTTATGAACTTTTTGACGAGGCCTCTCTACAGATGGCGCCACTGGCACACACACGCAGAGAGCTGCTTAATGGCTCGTTCTAACTAAAGCGGTTAAAGATGCACCTGAATGCGTCATTGATCGAAGACCGGCGACTTGGACATTGGGCACCCCTGTCATGATGAAAAATGAAGAAAATTTTAGTAGTTCAAATAACGTGGATTTCCCCCATCGACTTGATCGGTGACTCTGAAATTTTTGTAGTGGATCTGGTACGGTGTGTGGGGAGGACCGGACTCGCGATCGGATCCGGGGAGTAGTATGGTCAAGGGCTCATGCTCCACGATAATCATATCCTACCAAGCTAAACAAATACAGGCTGACATGCATGGAAACTCTCTTCGGTTTTAAATTATTGACACCGTTGACTTCTAACATCAACTTTCACCATTCATCTTATTCAAAAAATTTATTCCAAAATGTATTTTGTGTGTTGCAGTGAGTATACTGTTGTATGTTCCATCCATTTCGTCTTTTCGTTTTTCATTATTGCACAGCGCATTGCAATGAGAATTAATGTATATTGCACGAGTCGAGTTATTTTCTTTATTTGACCTTAAAAAAAGTCATGACTTCTCTTTTTGTCCCTTTTCAATTTGAACTTACTTATATGGCCAAAAATCCATTTTGGTTTCTTATTTGGCCCTTCTGTTAGTTTTAACCCTAACCGTGTTAAGCGAGGCACAAAATGACTATTTTACCTCTAATTTTGTATTTGTTTCATTTCGAGCATAATTTTTTTCCTATTTTGTATGGTTTGATAATATGGTATTTGCAAATTTTGGTACGTGGCATTCTGTACACAGAAATTTTAAATATTTTTAAAAAATTATCATATTATCAAACAATGAAAAAAGAAAAATAATGCACAAAATGAAACAAATATGAAATTAGGGTGAAATATTCATTTCATCTCCCACTTAACACGGTTAGGAGGAGAAATTGACGGAAAGACCAAATAAGGAATTCAAAATGAATTTTTGGCCATATAGAGAACTTCAAATCGAAAAGAGTAAAAAAAAGCCGTGACTTTTTTAAGTCCAAATAAGAAATTATCTCTTATTTTTAGGCAGCGGCGCAGCGTTGAGTTCAAGTGAGTCAAGTAGGGGTTGGGGGGGGGGGGGGCGACTACGGCTCCTACAGTAGTAGATACATGAGCCTCTTCAACCTCTAGCTCAAGCTCCGTTTGTTTCTCTCTGGTCTCCACCATGGCTGACAAAAAAAAAAAAATCCGTCGGAGGCAACACTTCATAGACACGACACCCATAAACAAGAAAATAGATTATCTATTGTCTCCATCAATCCCTTAAGCTAAACACTAAATCCCATCACTCTGTCAGCTGATATACTCAAAAATTCTTCATAGACTAGTCTCTGCCCAGATGGTCTCCACTGTCCTCTGCCCTGTTTTTAGAGCCTCTTTGCACGGCTCACGCCATATCAGGCTTGTGGTACCGCAAGCTTCCAAAACGTGGCTTATCCGGTTTGAATAAAATGACTTATCTGAACAATATTTTTACTGTATCTGTATTTCTATAGTACATAAACAGTAGCATAAGTTGATGTGAAAAAGCTATGCCAAACAGGTCTTTAGGTGTTGCAACGAGTATATTTGCATGTTGCATTAGTTGTTCATGGATGTACCTATGTCCACAACCGAGTGATTTCAGTCGACTAAAGATTAGTAAATATATACTGTCTCCTTTCCGAACTATAAGTCATTATATACTTATCAATTTTTCTCAAATAATAAGTCATTCTCGCTTATCAATACAATTTCTCTCTTCCTAATACTACCTCCGGCCATAAATATAATCATTTCTAAATGTAGTCAAAGTCAAATTCATTTAACTTTGACCATTAATAATAGAAAATTAGTAATGTTTTATCGTATATAAATCATGTTATGATATTCTTCGTGAAATATACTTTCATAATACGTAACTCTTCATATTAAAAATTATTTAAGTTTCTAGATGTTATTAGTCAAAGTTAATATTATTTGACTTTGACCTAAAAATGAAATGGTTATATTTGCAGATGAAGGGAGTACTTCATCTCTGTAGGTGCCCTCAATTTCTGGCTCTTGAACAGATGTTGGGCTTCCACCAAACCTCTCGATGAGTGAAGTGGGGCGCGGCTCAGCAGCGCCGCCAACTGCCAAAATGGCTAACCATGATCCGACGACGTCGAATTTAATGCAGGGGTAAAGACTGTGCAGTTACTGTCTGTAAAGGAGCCGCTACTCTCACGTCTACGATCATATAATTAGAGGTAGATGTTGTAGGTATTATGATATCATTAACTGTAATTACCCAGGAGGGCATCCCACTTCTAGAAATATGTAACCCGTTCTACCAGATAGGGAACAAAAGATAAAGAATATACGTTACAAGAGCAACATACATATACTAGACGTAAGGTTATTATCCCATGGGAGGTTCGATTCAATCTAACTCCCTGTGTCAACCTCTGTTGAGATTAGATTCACGCCATTCGCGCTCTTGACCTTAATCATAATATCTGCCGATTTCAATCCTCAGTTAAGCATCGGCAATTTCTATTTCTCTCCTCGTTTTCAGTGCACCTCATATTTTTCATTCTTTTTAATTACTGTATTCACTTTCAGAATGACTTATAAATTAGAATGATGTGGCCGAGGGGTACGATTTAGTGACTAGAGATGGTACTAATTTTACAGCCTGTACCATCACTATTCATCTCGGCAGCACTGAGTTAAACTTTCCCATTTCAAATTCTTGCCGAATTTGGTTGTTGATGGCACACGTTTTCTTGGAGCTAGATGACTAGGTACGTGATGCTCGAATTGACTCTTGTGACAAAAATCCCAACCTAGTACTCTCCTTGTGACACATGGCAAAGTTGGCTAGCCACATATCAGGATATCAGTAGCGCGAGCGCAGCTAGCGAGTCCCCACCACAGGAATCGCCGGCAGATTATGCAGGTTCCCATTCACACACCACGCGCATCTGTTCGCTTTGCTTCGCTTACCTCGTGCGTCGGCGACGACTAACGCGAACCCGATGACCTCTTCCGAGCGCCAAAGGGCCGCGCCGCGCCGCACGCTCGAAAAGGGCATCTATAAGGAGAGAGCGACATCAACGACGCTGCGGCCCTCTCCATTCCTCTCTCTCTCCGTCCGTCTCTCCCGGCAGTCTTCTTCTTCTTCCCGCTGGCCGTGACGTGCACGCGCTACGACCCGCTCGCATCTCCGAGCTAGCTTTTCCCTCTCTTCTCAGCGCAGGCGCGCACCACCGAACCCCACTCAGATATAAAGCCGTGTGCACGCAGGCGTATCGATCGACGTGTGTAGTAGTCGAGGGAGCAAAGCAGGCCACCTATGGTTTGCGCGATGGAGAGCGCGGCGGGTTTCGGCGTGCAGTTTTTCGAGTTGCTCAAGCCAAGCTCGTCCCCACCGTCATCGTTCTCCTCGTTGACAGCCTCCTCGTCCCTGTCGACGCCTTCGATCGACCGGTCGGTCGGCGGCAGCAACGGCGGCCTTGATACTTCCCTGTGCTTGCCACTTCTCGATAGGCTCGAGGAGCGGGCGACGAGTCCTGAATCTGATCATGGCCGCAATGGTAACCACCACATCAAACAAGAGCTGCTGAGCAATGATACCACGGCCCCCAACGGCAGGAGCGAAGAAGCCGATGTTGAGCTAAACATCGGCTTGCCGGCGATCGGCGGGTACAGCAGCTCTGAGGACGCGCCCATGGACGAGGAAGACGAAGAAGAGAACACAGAGGATTCAGAGGAGGACGAGAAACCGATCAGGCAGCGTGACGAGAAGTGCAAGGCGGAAGGAGGAGATGATCAGCGAGCTCGTATCGAAATGGTTGAGGGATCATCCGACTGCCTACGCGTGGGCGGGGAGGCGAGCATGATCAAGGGCATCTTCACCAGCCGCGGGCGGCGGTTCTGGATCCCGACGCCGGCGCAGATCCTCGTCGGCCCGGTGCAGTTCATCTGCCACGTCTGCAGCAAGACGTTCAACAGATACAACAACATGCAGGTGACTGATGATCTCCCTAATTATCTCATACTACAAGTCTAGCTTCTTCCAGAGCTGGATCAGTTTTTTCTATTAAAACACGTCCTTCCCATTTTATGTTACTTCTTGTGGATGCTTTGACCAGTACGCGTGCTAATTGACTTCATTTGTTTAATCTCTCGATTGATGCATACTTAACTTAGACTGACGACTGAAACATGTTTGCAAGAACGGCCTACTCTTTCTTAATGATATCAATAGCATACTTAACTAAAGGTAGCTAGGACGCATATCTTCTTGCATGCTCTGGAATATGCGAGTTTGGAGTCTTTGGACGAGTGCGTATACCTACGTGCTCTGACAAATTCTAGCGAGTTACATAGAGAGTAAAGCATCTGTCATGCCTTATATGAACTGATTAGTTTTGCTTAGTTTGCATTAGTCCAAAAGCATCACGCATGCAGTATATATATCGCATCAACATATCACAATGTTTATTCGTCTTTCTCTGGAATCTTAGCAAGTGTGTCTCATGTGTACCCCCAAGGAATCAAAACGCTGAAAAAGAAGCTAGAAAGAACAAGTAAATTAAACCACGATAATAACACTGTGCCGACATGTAGTTCCAATTATATTCACACACCTTTGATCTCTCTCCGATCCGTCTCCCCAACATGATGACAGAGACAAACGCGTTCACCAAGAACATGTTCTTGTTCGCTTCACACTGATTTGTCCATATGATGCCGTGTCTCTCAACGTCGATGCATCTTGTCTTGTCCCCTATGCAGATGCACATGTGGGGCCACGGCCGCGAGTACCGGAAGGGCCCGGAGTCGCTGAAGCAGGGCACGCAGGCGGCAACGGTGGCGCTGCTCAAGCTGCCGTGCTACTGCTGCTCGCCGGGGTGCCGCAACAACGTGTCCCACCCGCGCGCGCGGCCGCTCAAGGACTTCCGCACCCTGCAGACGCACTACAAGCGCAAGCACGGCGCCAAGCACTTCGGCTGCCGCCGCTGCGGCAAGCCCTTCGCCGTCAAGGGCGACTGGCGCACGCACGAGAAGAACTGCGGCAAGCGGTGGTTCTGCGCGTGCGGCTCCGACTTCAAGCACAAGCGGTCTCTCAACGACCATGTCCGGTCGTTCGGCGGCGGCCACTTGCCCGTCGCCCCCGACCACCAGCAGGTGCCGGCCGCGGCTGCCGTGCCGCCGCAGCCCAGCAGGCAGCGCATCATACGCTTCGATCAGGCCGCGGCGCCGTGGAATAGAAACCTGGCATGATGAGTGACTGCAGGTTAACACACCGTTACGTACATTAACTGGAATAGAAACTTATTTGGAGGACACGGATCCATATGCAATAAGATCTGACGGCGTCGATCGAAGGCCGTGAAGTAGAGGAATTTTCTTCCGAAGGAGAGGAGCTATGGAGATTGTAGTACCTAGCTAGCTCAATTTGCAAGGGAGAAAATTTCTCTGCTTCACAGCCGAGTATTATTGGCAGCCATAGATGTATCAATATATATCATGCATTCATGCATGACTTAATGTATGAATGATACCTTTTAATTTGATCTCTAAATATAGTTGATATATCTTGATCATTGCATGGTGGTAACTCATCTGCTCGATCCCTCCTCCTCAAATATAAAGTATTTCTAGGCTTGATCAAAATCAAACTTCTATCAGCTATACGAAATACAACATGCTATACCTACAGTTTACTGTTTAATCATAAACGAAACATCATGTAACTGACTAATTAGTTTTGCCTATTGGAACACTATTGTATATCTGAGGACAAATAAATACGCACAAAATCTGAGTAGATACCGCATATCTGGGGCGGTTGTGCAGAATACTTAGCTTGTTTATTTTACAGGAGTAAGTTATTTTAGGACCCTGATAGTGATAGAGCTGAATAGCTAGCTATAAGTAGCTCCCAATACCATGCACCTAAGGTCAAGGATCAACTAAGCAATGCATCACCTTTGTGCTAGACCTCTTTCCTTCTGTGGTCACGCGCACGCTTGTCTGTCACCATTCTTTGAGTACTACCTCCGTTTCAAAATATAAGCATTTTTGAGGTTTGGATAAAGTCAAATGCTTTTAACTTTTAATTAATAATATTTAAAAAATCATATAATTTCTAATATAAAAATTTACTTTTTGTGAAAGCTTATTTCATAATGAATCGAAAAAACATATTTTTTTACATGAAAAAACATTTTTAATAGTCAAAATGATTTAAGTTTGACTTTGACTAAATTTAAAAATGCTTATATTTTAGAACGGAGAGAGTAAGTAGTAAAGCATTTCAAACATTCCACAAATTAAAGGCGCACATGGTGCAAAGTGCAAAGATTGGCAATATCGAAAACGACGACCAAATTGCACGCTTACGGATAGGAAAGTTTATGTTGCTAGCAAAGGATAACGCACAAGCTATAGTTGCGCTAGATTAGTTTAACCAGACAGCTAAAGTACACATTTGGCGTATAGTTCACTTCACGTGCTACGAATTTCGACGAAGTCCAACTTTAGGGCTAGGTCCGTTGTAATCTGACGAACCAGAGATGAGACCTTGATCCGTTCCAACCTTGACGCCAGTGGTACGTGTTCTTGTTAGTGGGATGGTAAAAAGCAGAGGAATCGGGGGGAAATTTCGAGCGCGTGACTCTCGACGACGACAGATAACGTAGGTTAATGCGCTAGCTTGGCCAGGTGAAAATGCTACCCAGGATACGTCATACGTGTGTACAGGTCGATCACGACAGGTTCGCGTATGTGCTGATCTACAGTCTTTGCACCACATACCTGCATAGCTTGGCCAGGCATGGTTTGCTGCCGTCTCGATCGACGAAGCGACGAACCAATATGCGCCGGCCTGCATGCGTGAGCAAACGAGGCATAGATGCGCTGCCGGCTGGCCGGTCAAGGGAAGAAGAAACGAGGCGTGGTAAAGCCGGGCAGGTTCGTGCTAGTGGAGGACTCGCCGAGAGTCTGAACACTTTGGACGACGCGGCGGAGGGGAATGTCAAAAAGGCACGCGGCGGGCGGTCGGCCGACCCGCGAACCACGGTGATGAGTCGCCACTCGCCAGCGCGCACGAGAGCGAGAGCTAGGCATGTCGAGGTCACACGGCACTGGGTTGACAGGTGCTAGCAGTTTGTTTGTTTGCCTGCGGTTCGTGACGAGCGCCGGTGAAGAGAGGGACGGGATCGAATATGCAGGCGTAGCCCTCGCCGCCGCCGCCGCCACCTACGTTTGTCGGCCGGCCGGCGCTGCCGTGCCCACGTCCCCAGTAATTCTGGGTTCTTGTTTTTTTTTTCTTTTTGGAATCTGTAACTCTGACTTCTAGCGACGCGTGTGTGCAGTCTGTGTCGGGGGTAGGATGATTCCGTTTTGTCTCGACCCCGGAGTTATTAAGGTTTTGTTTATTTTCTCATTAGATTATATAATTTAAATTATAATTTTAATATTTTATAATCTAATTATAATTTAGAGATTATAATCTGTGCATGTTAGTTTGGTAACTCAGCTTATTTTTTAACTTAAGTAGAGGTAATGAGTTTTTTAAGACTATAATCTCAAATAAATATTTAATAACCAGTTTATTAGATTAAAATAATCTAAGCTTGAGATTAAGATAATCTGGTAAATAAGTTGTGCTGTTTGTTTATCTCTATAGATTATAATATCTAGACTATATATTTTAGTAGATTATAATTTCAAATAAACAGAGTCTAATTAACAATTACTACTACTAATCAGGTAGGCTCGATCGAGCAGTTTTTTTTGTTCGAACGAAGTTAACAAACTCGAGGACAGAGAGATGTCAACGAGCGTCGACCGACCTCAAGTCTCACCTCCACTATCCGTCGCCCTCTCTCTCCAGCCCTGCTCGCATGCTCTCCGTTGAGGCGTCAACAGCGTGGTGCCCCCCAGGCCTCGCGCTCCCGCGCCGTAGTAGCCAAATTGCAATGAAGACGCGGGTGCGCACTCGTGGCGGCGCAAAACGTTCTCATGAAGAAGCTTGGTTTGGTCGCCGAGGAGGCTGCCCCGGACACGGAAGCCTTCCAGCGGTATGAGCACTTGTTCGCGAACGGTTTGTCTGAGCATCAAGCTGAAACGCTAGCTGACCTCTTCCCCGACAAAGTGCCGATTACGGTGGAGCCTGACGCTGATGAGGTTGATGGTGTAGCTGTGTAGTCCTGTGGCCTGTGGGTCGGCTGTTTGGGGTAGTTGTGTCTCTTTCCATGGATTGTGAAACTATTGTTGCTTGGAATGTGCTTGGTCTTAATTCGGTCGGTCACCGTGATGCTGTTCGTTCATGCTTTGGTCGTCTCTGAGAGGCCGTCTCTCATTTGCTTACAGGAAACCAAGCTGGCGGCCGTTACTAATGAGTTGGTTCGCGATCTGGTCGGGCCAGGTTTTGACTTTGCTTTCCTGCCAGCAGATGGCACTAGGGGTGGCATTTTGGTCATGTGGCGGCCTGAGATTTGGGATATCACACATGTCTCCCTTCGACGTTATTCGCTCTCCGCTCGAGTCGTTCTGAGGGCCTCGCAGTCGAAGATGCGTCTGACAACAGTTCACGGACCCAGCAGAGATCCAGAGAAGCCGGCCTTCCTTGAGGAGCTTGATTTGCGTCAGCTCTACTCCGGCCCATGGCTTCTACTTGGCGACTTCAATCTCATTTACCGGGCAGAGGATAAGAACAATCTATCCCTGAATCGGCGCGTCATGGGTCGCTTCCGCCGCTTCCTTAATGATGCGGTCCTAAAGGAGCTCCACCTTAATGGTCGCCTGTTCACTTGGAGCAACGAGCGCTCCAAGTCTCTCCAGATTCCTCGTGCCTCTTCCCCCTCGCCGCGAATAAAAGCACCGGGTATCCCACGTCGTACACGACGTCGCGGGCAGCACATATTCGATCGCTGCGTTTGTCACGATCCCGTCTCCCGATCAACGGACGCCGAGCGCGCGCGTCGCGGTCTCTTCCGCCCCCGCGGCGCGCGCGGTCCGTCGGCTTAATTCTACGTCCTCCGCTTGTCCACATCCATGCGCGCGCGACGCCGGCTGTCCGGCCGCCAGTGTCGCTGTCGAACCCGACGCGATTTCGACGGCGTCATTGTCACATTGAGCATAAAAACTCTGCAGTCGTTCGTCGCCGAGTGTGGGAAGTGATCCGATGGAGACGACGGCGACTGGTCACTGCAACAGGGAGGTTTTTTACACTAAACGAAAACGAGGCGTGCGGTTCTCTGATCTGACGCAGGAGAGGCACGATGCTCATCTCTCGCGGACATTGCTCGTGCCCTTTTTGCGTCACAGTGACCGACTGATGATACGCGTCTGTCTGTCCCTATCCGCCTATCCGGCCACCGGTTCAACGGACGGTGAGCCAAGCCGTTCTACCTGCTGGCGCGCACGCTTCCGTCGGTGCCGCTTCCCCGCGCCCGCACACCTCCTCGCGATCCGTCAGCTGCGACTGCACTGGTTCTTAAATAGAACGCGATTTCGGCAGTGTTCTTCTTAAACAACTGGTCGGCTCATGATGGCATCGTCATCATCAGATTATAAACGGCGCAGCTGGGAATTTCTTACTAGCTAGGGCAGCGCGTGGGGCGCCCTGAGGCCATGACGCACGCACCGCCGCCACAGTCGATCGCGTTCTGTTCTAACAACGATGTTAAGAACTGCACGTACGTACACGCCTGGGGTTAATCAGTTGATGCCTTGCGTCACGACCTGATGATGATTGATTAAGCCGCCTCTAAACCCTTGATCGAGCTTATCTGGTATGAACGCGAACTCGGCACGCCACGGACGTTGGCGCGCCGCATCTGCAACTAACCAACGCGGAATGGTTTGACGAAGCGCCTAGTAGTTTATTTGTTGCGGACGCACGGATGATCTGAATCGGACGGCGCGTCTACATCGACGTCGAGTGCTGTGCCCCTTCTGTTCTCCAAGATATCGTCAAGCCTTGATGCGTGCAATTTTAAACCTTAACGAGAGATCAGGGGAGTGCAGGGAACCAAGCATTCTTTTCTTCCTTGCAGTCGCAGCACTGAATTCAGAGATGATGGGCTGCAAGCAAGCTCCAGCCTGAAAAGTTGAAAAACCCATGAACGAGGCCGACGGGCTGCTAATTCTGCCAAATAAGCCCATAACCACACTGGGTAGTAAAGCAATGCGTTTGGGCTTTCATGAACTAGGCCAGTGGGAACTGTTCCCGCCCATTAAGATTTTTTTAAAGAAAATAACACAAAATCAGGTCACGAATGGTAGGCATTCTTGGACTATTCTGTTCACAAATTAATGTAACTCTGCTTGCTGCATTCTTGCGATCGGCGTGAACATTTCTTAAGCACTGAGCTCGTCATAAATTCAAAGCGAAGCAGATCGGAATGCAAGGGGTGGCCCAGAAATGGGACTAACAAAATGCTCGTCAGCTGCCTGATAGCATTCTTCTGCGGAACTTCGTTAAAAGAAAACAAAGGTCGACTCCACGACCAGCATCAAATTTCGGCCCCTCCCAAATTGGTACTGTTCATCTGCTGATATCTTCTTAATATACGAATCTTGGTCACAAGATTGGGCTGTCATTGCTCCACGTCACACAAAATTATTTCAGCCGTCGGATTCCAACATTTCGATCGTCGCCGTTCGCGTCTGCCCCTTCCTGTCGACGCCCACCAGCTCCATACGGCCCACGCCTCATGCCCCCACCGACAGCTGCAAACCTCACCCGGCCCCGCCGCCGCCAGACTTCGCCCCCGGCGCCGGCCTCCGCCCACCCTGGTATCCGCAGGAGGAGATCCTCCCCTC
>BCLG01004329.1:0-38331 GCA_001602295.1 Zoysia matrella
AAGCGACAGTAGCATCATCTCATTCGTGCGCGCCACATTCAAAAAGGGGTTCTGTAACCTTCCAGATGCGATGTTCAAGTGGCACAGCTTACAGGACTCCTTTATGAATGTGGCGCGCACGAATGAGATGATGCTTCTGTCGCTTTGGTTTACTATCGGTCCGGTTTGATAGAAGTTTCTGGATCCGGATAAGCACCACATCAGCGATATAGATGAGGGAGGCTCGTGCAGCCCGGGCCACGAAAATATCTCAACTTGCCAAGTGGGCAGTGTACTAGGTTCATGCTTAAAATATCTCCACTTGCCAAGCGGGCGTGTACCAGGTTCATGCACTCTTGCCTGGGCGACGATAGTATCTGCTCACATGCGGAGACGCCAAAGGAGGTGGTCCTCCGCCCGTCGCAGCAGGGTTTTAGAAATCGGTGAAAATCGATCAGTTTTTGTGATTTTTGACAAAACTGATTTGGTTCGATTTAGAGTTAGGTCTGGTTTTCAGTAAAAAATCAGATCTAACACTGTATCAAAACCGGCTAACCGACCGATTTTATTTGACTAGGCAGCTGGTTTTTACTCAAACAAAAACCGGGCTGGGACCGGTTTCTAAAAACCGTAGTTGCAGCCCAGGGAGCCCGCTACAATTATGCTTCCTCTCCCAACAAAGTCCGTACGCATCCGCCCGCAGGGCTCAACGCTCCAGCCACATCTTTTGGCGTGGACGCCTCTCCAAATTTCACCATGAGAAGAGTTAGTGAGTGAGCAGCCATTTCTCCTCCTCCTCCTTTGCCCGCGCCGTAGTTATGCAGTCTATATTTTAGACGTGCATATATATAAATATTGATTGAAGTTCGGTAGGTTCCTGCCAACGAGGCTCACAAATTGTTACCGCCTTGGTCCCACAAAAACTTTACATTTGAGTTCTATGCCATCTAACTTTGATAAATAATTTATATAGTTTCACTTAACTTTAACAATATGAGACTTGTACTTTTATATTCACCGTAAGAAATATTTTCATAATATATATATTTTATGTTACAAAAGTTAATTAATTTATACTAGAAATTATTGATCAAAAACTTGTTTGATCAAACATAGATGTAAAGTTATTCAGTGATAGAGCTAGTACTTAATTCATTTGGAGACATGCAACTCACACACTTCAAGAAGACATGAACGGTTGTGGCAACGCAAATCCTGACAAAAATTGAGCACGGAATTTTAGGCTAAATATTTTGGTTCCTATTTTGTTTCGGAATATATATTTCCCATGTCGCAGTTGAAAAAAAAAGGGAATAATATCCTTATCATAAGAATTTCAAACAGCATACATTGGATAGTGCAAATGGTTTTGCCTCCCTCCGAGATTTTCTATAACTGAAATATATCATCGAATGTGCTTGGCAACGAAAAGAAGAATAGGACTTGAAAGATGAGGAAGAATTGAACACGATAATCAGGATTTTAGCTAGTTTTAAGCGAGTTGATATTTGAAACATAAGTAGAATTTTACCAGAGTTATGAATTCAGTCGTGTTTCCTGTTCAATCATAAGGTTCTACTAATGTCTTATACCTTTTTTCCTCCTTACAAAATAAGTTGCTCTCCGCGAAAGAAAGAACAAAAGACCCCTACCTTTAAATTGGCGGCTTCCGTGCATGCATTTGTATTCTTCCGACAAGACAAACCACTTGCGGAGGGATAAAAAAACTTGGCCAATAGTAGGTGGTTTGCGCAGGTCTTAAAGCCAGCATCAGTCGCACACATCTACTAATGGGGACCCAACCGGCGATTTTGACCGTGCAAGTGGCATGCCTTTCAAATGCGCTAGATGCCAACACCAAGTTGCGCCAAACTGGGGACTGCCTTGCCCTTGCAGGAGACGGTTTCATGCAAGAGGATATCCATTTTTGCTGGTAACTTTACGTTCGGACGCCGACCCGTGAGGCCAACACCACCACTGAGAATTATGGTCGTGACATGAGATGGACTCACGTAGGGAGATTAGTCGATCTGGTCTTCCGGACCATCTCTATTCTAATTAGTAAATGAGATATAACTTTTGATCAATATGTAAGTAAACAAGAATTAATACGAAGATAGGAAAACGGCACTGAGGCGAGGTGCGATGTACTATAGCACGAAAGGTAGGATATCCATGTGTTTTTCCTCCGATGTACGTAACAGAAGGATATGTCTGTAAATTTCAAGATTGCAAAGGTAGAACGCAAGAAAAGGGTGGAAGCGGAAATCTATTAGTTTCGTCAATCTATCTGGTTAGTATCTTCAGTAACATGTAAAAACCAGCTACGTGAAGCAGATGAAAGACTTTAAACATCTACAAAAAAATGCAACTATTTTGTAGTTACAACAACCTATGGCTTTACAATTCCATGAAGCTTCCATCCCTCTGGACCAGCCAAAGAAAAAGCCTACATGCCATATCAATCGAAGTTCGGTAAATTTTCTCCCCAACTATTTTGTTATGACAATTGTATAAAAAAGAGCAGGAGTTTAATAAATATCTACTAACCTCAACCCATGATTTCTTCTTGCAGTGCAGCTATGTCTTCTATAAAAAATTAAGCGCTAAGCGCTAGACGAGCGTTTAGCCTCTGCCTAGAGCTCTGCCTAAGCATACCCTAAGCACTGTAGTAATTAAGCATTAATGCGTCATAGATAGAGATTTAGTAGCAATGCAGCCACAAGTAAAAGAAAAAAGAAAAGAATAGAAGGAGGGGTTCAATTTAGTGACCCATCCACATTAAAAAAATGAATCTTTAGTCACCAAGTTTTAGTGACTAAATAATTTGGTTACTGAAAATTGACAAATAGTGATCAAGATTTAGTTTTTATTGTAGATATATATTTTTAGTGATCAAGATATATGCTCATTGGATGATAAATTTATTTAGTTACTAAGTGTTCTCTAGTTGTAATTTAGTTTTAGTGACCAACATATTCAATTATTGGTTACTATATACATATAGTGATAAGGTTTTAGTGACCAAAATGCAACTAAGATTTTTAGCGATAAAATAGTTATAGTGACTGATATTACACATATAGTGACTAAATACTTTGATGACTAAAAAATATTTTTCTTGTAGTGTCAGGCATCCAGCCCATCATACAGTTAGTCACGCCCTGATTCAGGGTCCTAAACGACCTGGCTATAGAATGTTTATTTTGTGCCTAGCTACAAATTAGTTGTGTCATATGTTATTCTACACTCTGGGTCAAACAGGCAAGCGAGCTCGACCCATGCCCTCGCCGCCCCGGGCTCCAGCGGTGCCCCTGCCGCCTCCACAGCCGCCCCACCGCCGACCAACTCCAGCCTGTGACACCCCTGCCGCCTCCACCGCCTACTATCTCTGATGGCACCCCCGCCATCCTCCACCGTCGCCGCACTAATTCAGCATGAGACACCCCCCTATTGCCTGCCACCGGTGACCTTTACCATGGCCGGTGCCACCCCCGGCGCCTCGCCGTCCGCCCTCATGATGCATCTCACCACTGGACTTATCTTCTTCTATTTTTTATGTTCGGCAATGAAGAGGATGAGCTCGGAGGTATAAATCCACGTAGCTAAAAGAACGATTCTTTGCGGTCCTATGATGAGGAAACAATTTAATGTCACACTCTGGGTGTGAATTAGCGACAAATGCTATTCTACATCCTAAATGTTGTAGTTATTCTACACTCAAATAAAATTACTAAATAGAATTTCAATAACAATTACTGACGATGACTAGAAAACAAAACATGTCACTCAAAAAATAATTACGGAGATGAATTTAAGAATTTATGTCTGCTTTTTTAGTAATAAGTGATGGTGTAGAATGTCTTAGAAACCTAATCTTTTTTCCCTGCAAACCGTTAATATAATTAAATTTGTTAGATTATTTTGTTTGAGAGAAAAACAGACGTAAGGAGTTTACGAGGGGACCTGCCACGAGAGGGACAAGCTCTCTGGAATTGATTTCATGCCGGCCTCTATATAAGGATCCTCTGCTCCGCCCACTTCCAGTGTAAAACAGAGCACCCGATTCGAAACCCTAGAGCAACAACAACGGCAATCGTCTGGCTATATCTGAGACGCCCAACACTCAAACCGAACAAACATATTGCAAACCGTTGCAGAGACCGACCAAGATGTGCGGACGAGCAACAGTTTTACGGCCGCCCGCACGGCGTCGCGGCCTCTCCTTGGTGGGCGAAGACACCGGCGTGCTATCAGATGACGGCAGCGAGCAATGGGAGGCAGCCTTCCGTGACTTAGGCGACAGTGACAGCGACAGCGACGGTGACACCATTGTACCGTTGCTCCCTCGGGCCTTCAGGACCAGTGGGTCGACGGCGTCCGTCAAGTCGAACCCAACGCCGGCAGCGGCCCGGCTCATCAGGCGGATGACCAGGCGTCGGGGAGGCCCGTACCGCGGCATCCGGCAGCGGCCGTGGGGCAAGTGGGCGTCGGAGATTCGCGACCCCGTGAAGGGCGTCCGGCTCTGGATCGGTACCTTCGACACGGCCGCCGAGGCCGCAAGAGCCTACGATGCCGAGGCGCGGCGCATCCATGGCGCCAGGGCCAGGGCCAACTTCCCTCCCGAGGCCTCGACGACGTCCACGTGCTTGACATCAATGGCCGAGGCGGAGAACTCGTCCGACGCGAGCGCAGCACCGCTGGAGCTGGAGTGCTGTCCGGACGGCGTGCTCGACAGCCTCCTCGCCGGCTTCGACGACGTGTCCTCCAGCAATAGCAACTGGTTTAGCTAACATCTAGCTGGTAAGTATATACGTAAACGTCATATTCATTTGCCGAGCATGAAGTGCCATTTCTTGCTGCCTTTCTCACTCTGCTTTGCTTTTCAGCTCTTTAGACCGCCTTAGCTTCGTCAGGGGAAGAAGACGCATGCCCTATTGGCAGCTTGTCCGTACAGCTCGAGGTAATAACTAGCTGGTCCTCCAGGAATTTGATGCGCAACAAGAATCCACGGCCATGAAAATCCGATGCAATTAGTCCCGACATTAGCTATCAAAATGGGGAAGGGTTGTATGGTTGTAAAAATGTAGTCTATATGTTCTTAAATTCTCGTCGCGGTAGACTTGTAACAGTCTTTGACTACTTAGTTAAAATATGATAAATATTATATTTTTTGTTATAATTTTTTATATTAAAATTATTTGAAACTTGAGTTATAATTTTACACATTTTAACTAATCTTTCAAATAAGATGAATGATCAAAGGTTTAGATCTACAGTTACAACAATTTAAGCATAGAAGAAAAGTGTATATAGCTAAATTTGAAGTTCCTTTTCTTCGTGTACGTGTATGCAGAGGTTTAGGTCTGTTTGCAATCTTATTATTTTGGGGGAAAAATATAATTTGACATGTGCAGAGTAAAAAAAAACATAATGTTGTGATGGATCCCGCACCAAAGATGTGATTGGTTGACGCCCTGGCGGGTAGCTCCCGATCAGGTTTACAAAACCGCAAAAACCGAATCAATTTTTACGGTTTTTAATGAAACTGGTCAAAAACTGAACAGTAAACTAAAAAAATCGATAAAAAATCACTCAAACCAATTTGGTTTTAAATTCAAAAAATGTAAACTAAAAAAACCGAGCAGTAAACTAAAAAAATCGATGAAAAATCACTCAAACCAATTTGGTTTTAAATTTAAAAAATGTAAACTAAAAAATCGATCTGTAAATAAAAAAATTGAGCGATTTTCGCTCCAAAATTTACATTTGTCCCTGTTTTTTTATGGTTTATTGTAGCAGTTTTCACGATTTTCACGGAAACCGGTGCCGGCCAGTTTTTGTCCCAAACCAAGAACTGAAACTGTCTTGAGGCAGATGGACCCCTCAAACCGTTGGCCCCAACATAATATATCATGCGCCAAATTAAGAAAATCGGTGTAAAATGTAAATATGAAGTTTCGCTATTAATACCGACCCCAATGTGATGATCTCACATTTCGTAATGCTGAAATACAACCGCGTAGGACAAATTGTTCAGCCAGCAAAGAACACATTAACTAGGCTCAGATGTCATCAAATATTGATAGTTACAAAATAGCAGCAGCAATAAACTCCGAAAGAGTATCCGCGTATTCTAATGTTTACATAATACTTCCTCTATTTTTAATTGATGTCACTTTTAATGTTATTTTTTTACCATTCATCTTATTAAAGATCGTTACTTTATATGTGTAAAATTGTAAGTTTTACTAATAAAATAAATTATAACAAATATATAATATTTATCACACAGATAGTTAAAAATGACGTTAAAAGAATAGAAAGTATTAGGGCCAAAGACCCGACGGACATGTGAATGCAGTCTACCGTACATAAACAATCTCAGGTACGCATTTCCATGCTGCATTTGGGATATCAGTGTTTCATATAACCTTCGCTAGCTTTGTTTAGCTTGTGTCACCATAATTGCTCGCAATCAGAAGAAATTGATGCCGGATGAAGCGTAAAATTATTACTCGCAAGGAACAAAGGTGCAGGCAGTAATGTCGGTCTCTAGCCAGTTGCCCAAGGTGCAGGCAGTAATGTCGGTCTCTAGCCAGTTGCCCACATGAATATCGTCTAACGTCGTCGGGCGACGTTACCAGATTCTGATGGTTGCTGGCAGCTAGCCACGAGCAGGGTTTATAAAACAGCGAAAACTGGTCTTTTCACGGTTTTAAGTAAAACCAGTTTGATTCTATTTTTTTAATGATTGATTTTTGGTTTAAGATTTTTTAAAAAAATAAAAATTCGAAAATTTAAAAATTCAAAAAATTAAAAATTCAAAAATCGGTCAGCAAACTGAAAAAATTGAGTGGTAAATGAAAAACAGGTAAAAAACCACTCAAATCGATTGGTTTCGAATTCAACGATGGTAAAAAAAAACCGAATGGTAAACTAGAAAAATCGAGCAAGTTTTGCTTAAAATTTGATTTTCATATTTATCTGATTTTTATAGTTTACTGTAGTAGTTTTCATGAAAACGGGTGAGGCCACCTCCGATTTTTGCTCCTGAAACAATAACTCGAACCCAGGCCACGACCCGGTGCAATGCACAATGCAACGGTGGCTATCCCACTTGGATGGCTCTTCGAGGAAAAGGCGGATGGTGCAATGCACAATTCAACGTCGGCTATCCCATTTGGATGGCTCTTTGAGGAAAAGGCGGCTGGCAACGTTCAACGTTGGTGCTACTGCTGCCTCCTGCCCCCTAGGTTAGGCTGGCTTGCTGGTTGCACCATGTGTTATTTGCACCTATGTTATTACATATCTTTATCTTATTCATTTTTTAAAAAATATAACTATTTATGGCATTATTCCAGTGCGTTATATAACTTGTGATGTGAAGTTTAAAAAATTACACAATAATGTATTATATAAAAAGATAGTAATTTTGCGTGATGTCAATCAAGAATTCACAGTATGTAATTGTAAAATTGACCATGAGATAGAAAAATAAAATTATTATAGTTGAGATAGAAAAATAAAATTATTATAGTTATTATAATGTTTAAAATCAACATAAAGTTGCATATATTAGTTTGCTGGACTAATGTCTAAAGTAGTTCTATGAAATTCACGTAAAAATACTATGGTACATACTTGGACAATAATAAACCCACGACACATATCCGTGGTAGATAAAAGATCCACTCCAGCCGGCTAGCCAAACGGTGGAGATTTTGATTCAGGGAGAACCTGTACTGGTGGACGAACCTATAGTTCCAACTTGGCAAGTTGCAGTGTCAGATATTTTTGTGTCCATGGCGGCACGGCTCGTGCGTGGTCCTTGAGTGGTGCATGTTTCTTCGTGCATATCTTCTGCTTCTGAGATTATTCGTCTCCGCACATTGATTATTGTAAGCGGTTCCAGAAACTACTAGACAATTGAAACTACTAGACAATTGAGGTTGGTGCCAGAGCGAACGCAGCTTAGGCCCTGTTTAAATACAAAATATTTTTGGAGTATTGAAAAAATATTATGGTTTTACTTAAAATTTTGGTTTTAGAAACTAAGATGTTTCGAAGCAACAAATTTTGTAGTTTTCAAAACTATGATATTAAGTAAAACTGCAATCATTTTGCGGTTTTTAAAACTTCACTCATGACCTATTTTTCTAAATCATAGTTTTGCTCAACATTGACTTTTAAAACCATGGTTACTTAATACTTTAGTATTGAAAAACAATATCTGCTCATCCGGTCCAAGCTTTCTACGACATAGGTCTCTTTGGTAAAGCTCTCAGCTTCTGATTCTCAGTGAAAATCAGAGCAGCTCTGCCAAACATTGTTTTTCATAAGAAGTAATTCTTGTTTGAGTCTGTGAAGTGATTCTAAAATAAACTAAGTGGTTAGAGCTGAAAAAATAGATTCTTCTGATTCTGTGAATTGATTCTCTATTCTAATTTAAAAAAAATTCTTAAAAAATAAAAAAAATTATTTTTAACTATAAAATCACTTCACAGAAAAATCAAAAACTGAAATCCCTATCAAAAGGGCCCGTACAGTTCCGGTTACTAATGTGCACGCTAAATTAAATGCATGCATCTTTGTGCTATCTTTTGGACTTCTCATCTTCAAAATTATCTTCTTGGACTTCTGTTTGAACACTACATTAACTGACGTGATATTTAGCTAATTGACACGGCGAAGCCACCTGTTTAAGCCAATGATTATCCGACATCCCTCTATCACTTTGAAACAAATAAGTTACGGAGGAGTACTAGAAATATGGCACGGTATTGCCGCGCTTCCGCTTACTCTTGTCACCGGTTGGGTTACCCTTGTTTAGATAAATTGTTGTTTTGAATCAACAATTGAAATCAAATATGATGCCCAAAGCAATCCAAAATTGCCGGAAAAAGTTAAATACAAACCTATGGAGTATCTTTTTTACTGGATGAATCAATTCTCTTATGCCTCAATTTGCCAATTTATACATAATCATAAAGTTAAATTTATACATTCATCATCCATACAATTGCCATTTGATGATTGCCGAAGTGAAAAAGCTAATTCGAATATGCATGTAAAGTAAATCACAACAATTTGTCAGCTGAAAAATTAGTTTGACTATAGAAATTATGACAAAGTAATCTCGTGCAGGTATAACTTTTTAATGCTACAATTTTACTATTGATTGAAATGTGTTTCTAATAGAAGCAAATCATGTAGAGTAAAAAAAAATATCATATCAATTTTCTATGTAAAAGACGAACTGATCAAACTTTTTAATGTACCAAAATGGAAATCTGAATCACTTCCTTCTGATGACATTGTTTTGATAATATGTTACAGCCCTCTAGATAACACGAGTAATGAGGCAAATAGTGGAATATAATAAATAGTATATATTTTGTTATAAATTTTTATTAAATATATTAAATATATAATTAATAATTTTACACATTTGAATAAAGTTTTCAAATAAGATAAATAATCAAAGATGATGTTACTTAGTCGATGTGAATGGTATCAATATTTTGAAACCAGAGTAATATACATCTCTTTGGTAAAGGAGAGAGACAGTTTCTGAATGTGACTAGAAAATTTTGCTTTTACTTTTTGAAACAATTATATTTTGACTACAAATTGGGAGTCCAATTGTGATGTAGACCCTGAATTTCAAATTTTATGTTTTCCCACACCCATTGTTCCCCGTTTACCATATAGTATACTAGTAGTCCTGTACCAATGTTTGTTAGAGCGGAAGCGGAATAAACAAAATAAAAAAAGGTTTGGAAGGAAAAAAAAATATCAGACTGCTCTTGAACCGCTTAACCCCCTCAATCTCCTCTTTCTTGTCACTCCGATCGACCTAACCTTAGAGGCAGCGATTAAGGTGGTTGCTACTACCTCAGTCCTAAAAGAAATATACTCCAGTAATCATTTCTAGGTTTGACCGAAATCAAACATTTTTTTATTTTAACCATCAATAATAAAAAATTAATAATGTTTTATCATATATAAATTATGTTGTGAGATTAATCATGAAAATAAGCTTTCATAATATGTAATTTTTTATTAGAAATTTTTTAATTTCTAAATATTATTAGTCAATGTTAAAAGAACTTGTTGACACTTAAAAAAAAGCCCTCACCGGATTGTCCGGTACAATGTCAGAGCCTCCGATAAGCCCTCTCGGATTTGCGCACTTCGCCCATCAGAGTATTCGGCACTATGCCAGACTGTCCGGTAGGCCTTCTCGGGTTTGGACACTCGGCCCATCGGAGTGTCCGGCACTTCGCCGGATTGTCCGGTAAGCTCTCTCGGTTTCAGTGTTTAGTACACTTGAGTGTCCGACACAGCGTCAGAGTGTCCGACAGGCCCCTTCGGATCTTTGGATTTACACGACAGATCGTCCGGCGTCGTACCGGAGTGTCCGGCACTTTACC
Organism: Zoysia matrella; assembly: GCA_001602295.1. Lineage (NCBI taxonomy): Eukaryota > Viridiplantae > Streptophyta > Magnoliopsida > Poales > Poaceae > Zoysia > Zoysia matrella. The sequence continues at coordinate 10,416 of BCLG01004329.1, forward strand.
GAAAACTTTGGTAGTGTCAATTTAGAAAAGTTTTTAGTAGATAAATTCTAAATTCTTTTCTGACTTAAGAGATCCGTTGCCCTGCGGAATAAGACCATCTCACCTCTATAAAATAGAGGCCCATGACTGGTTGAGGGGTATCCTAATCCATCAAACCATTTGTTTTTTTATTTTGCATTTCTCTAACCTAATCCCCTCTCTCGACTCCCGTTTTGCTATTCTTCCTTCGTCCCGGTGACGTTTGAGGACAATCCGACTGGTCTGATTGAGCCTCGATCAACCCTAGGACAATCCTTCTCCGACGGGGTCTCTTCCGATGCAGGATTTTCCAGGTGCTGCCCAAACCCGACGTTGAAGAAGCACCGATGTTCCCGCACATGGACTTGCGAGCGGTGTGTTGGCTCGGATCCGATTCGACGTCAACACACTTTTTGACGACCCGCTGGGGACGAGTGATTCTGGTTGCACAAACCGAATTGTCGTTTCCATTATGACCTCCAAAATCTCTACGACGAACATCGTCATGTCATCCTTGAAAGAGTTGCCTGAGAAGGCACGCAATGTGTTCTTAGAACACCGGAGAGCCTCTGAAGAGGCGCGCAAGACATGCGAGGAGCGGGAGCTGCAAGAGTACTTGGCGTGTTTCAAAAAGGGCCGTCAAGGCGCGATCTCTCAAGTGAAGGAACCCGTTCTTCCGGTCGTCGACGACAACGCGGCCATGGGTGCTGCCAATGTAAGTACATCTTCGCGCCCTTCCGTTACTTTTGAAGACCTTTCATATTACTTTGCCGACATTAAAAATGTCTTAACAAATAATATGCAATACATGATCCAAGAAAACTTGTCTAAAGCTAAAAATGTCAGTATTGCATCATCGTCTCATGTTGCATGTGTAGCTAGTACATCGGCGCCTACTACCTCTAATGTAGAACATCCTACGTATGGCATGCCGTTAAACTCGTTTAATGAACAAACTAGTTTTCCATCACCTGTGCAAACCAACGCTTTATTAGTGTCTCCGTAGAACCAATTACTAGCATCCCTAATCCGGCCACAAACCGATTGAGTGAATTGGCTAACTTTGTTCCTTCTTACCGTACCGTTGCATATAGCACACCGCTTATCCCACCAAACGGTACGGGAATCCCTCAAGGCTTTGTCCCTAATGAAATATTTAGCGCCATGAAAACAAGCGCACATCCTCCACCATCGAGTATGTCTATTAGGCCACCCATTGCCAACAGAGAGGAGTGTTTGGCGCGTATTAAGGAGGACTTAAATAAATAATTTTGTGAGACGCTAGGAGTGGATCTTAAGGAGAGGAACCGAATTTATCAAAAAACATACTCCGTCTATTTTGATTTGGTCCCATATCCCATAGGATGGCGTGTTCTTGATTTTGTTAAATTCAATGGCGAAGATAACAAAACCACTTGAGAGCACATTAGTCAATATGTAGCATAATTAGAAGAAGCGGGTTTTAGTGAAGCTTTAAAAGTACATTTGTTTTCATTATCGCTAATCGGAACCGCTTTCTCTTGGTTTTCGTCATTATCTCTGGGCTCCATTTACACTTAGGAGTCATTAAAGCGTAAGTTCTATGATCATTTTTACTCCGACGACAATGAATTAAAGTTGTCCCATTTGACATCGGTTCAACAAGGAAAAAAGGAACCCGTCGTTGACTATCTTCAGCGGTTTAGAGATGTTAAGAACCGATGCTTTAATTTAACAATTTCTAAAAAAGACTTAGCCGACCTAGTTTTAATGGTTTACGGTCGCATCTTAGGGAGAAGTTGGAGGGGTACGATTTTCTCACACTCACCTCCAACAAAGGGCTTCGGCTCAAGAGAGCCAAGGTAAAGAAATAAAACATAATTATAAGACCCGTCATAACATGCACGTCGTGGAATATGATTCGGATAACTCTGATGATGATTCTAATGTCATTTTAGCTGTCAAGTTTTTTTAACCATCTAAGGCCAAATCGTTTGATTGTGATTCGCTCAAACCGTTCATAAGAATCGAAAAGACGATGTAAAATACACCTTTGATGTAGTTAAGTGTAATAGAATATTTGATGAGCTGCATAAAGATGGATATATTAAGATCGCATATACTTTACCTTCGGTGAGATTAAGCGTAGGGCATATTGTAAATGGCATAACTCTTATTCTCATGCTACTAATGATTGTAATGTTTTTCGTCGATAGGTCCAATCAGCCCTTAATGATAGATGATTGAGTCTTAAGAAAATGCAGATCGACAAGCACTCCTTCCCCATCAACACTTTAGAGCTCAATCTCAAGGTGTTGATTTGGCCTCATCAAGCTGATGCCACCAAGGGGAAGAACGTGGTCATCGGGGAGGAGATGCCTATTTCTTCAGGTGAGAAAGGGGTTTCTAGGAAGGTGATGCTTTAGAAGTCCCCTGATGGTTAAGAATCTCTCAAGGTCATCATCCTAAGCTCTAGACCCAGAGGCCAAGTTTCACAGCCCAAGATGAAAAAGCCAAAGAAACCGGATGTGGGTAAGTGGAAGGTAAACCAAGGTAAAACCACAGATCGAACGATGGGGCCCAAAAGCGCATTCGACCATCTCATGGCTAAATACAAGAATTAAAAGACCGATTTAAATAATCAGTCTACGAAGCGGTGAAAGTCGTTACCTAGGGGAGGCAGCCCACCTAGGAAGGAGATGAGGCCAACCATGAATGCGCATGGGCCCACTCCTCCTTTTGCTTCACATGGCTTCGGAGTGCCGCCACCATGGTCCCATCCTATGCTTTGTCCGCCATTCTCGGTGTGGCATCCATACATGGGACCATTGATGCACGCGCCACTGATGCCCATGTCACCGATGCCCGTTCCACCAATGCCATACCCGCCGTTTCATACGGGGTGGAATGGGTCGAGAGGAGATGTCTTCACAAGGCTCTCCAATCCTATCCTGCATTGGACGGATTCTTGACCGATCAAGGCTCAAGGAGGGAGCTCTACCACCACGCCTAAGAAAGGATGGCGTTCAAAGCAAGGTAATGAACCTGCTCCCTCTACTGTTGTTCATCAAGAGAGTACATCCGGAGGTGTCATGAAAATCGGCAGAACCGATGTCAAAATCAGGGGAGTTTTTATGGGACTGATCACTTTGGATGATCCGGTCAAAAAGACTTCACATGACCTTGAAGCTGGCAGTAGCAAGAGCTTCTCTAAGTACACACAACCGAGATGGTGTCTACCTGGCTTGACCCACACTCAAATTGAAGGCTCCAAAGGCTGCGCCTCCAAAAGATGCGAGAGGAGGAGGCGAAGAAACGAAGGGACGAAGTCGTCAACGAGATCAAGCCGATGGTCCCTCAAAATAAGCAATGGAGGGTTAAGGAGCCTAAAGCTCCTACTTCACCGGTGACGGAGAAAGCGAAGGTTACTTTAAAGCCACTTGGTTTGGCCAACGCCGTCTTGGGAGAGGACTCCACGGTGCCCTCACCCACGGGAGACGTCGACATGTTCGAGTTCGACGACGACAACCTCTTAGACTACGAGCCTACACCGCCTCAGGAAGGTATGGACATTAACACAATTTGCTTATCTCTTTCCAATTATTCGCTTAAAGAGGAAGAAGTCATGGCACAATTTGACTTTAGACCGAAAAGTGCTATCTTCAAAAAGCCCGAGGAATTGGAGAACCATTTGAAACCTTTCTATGTGAGAAGTCATATTAATGATTCACCAATTTCTCGCATGCCTGTAGACGGCGGTGTTATTGTTAATCTAATGCCGTATTCTTTGTTTAAGAAGCTAGGTAAGGCCGATGACGAGCTCATTCGGACCAACATGACTTTGAACGGTGCGGGAGGAGGAGACCCTATCGAGGCTAAAGGGGTCGCTTCTATGGAACTCATTGTTGAAAGCAAGACCTTGGCTAGTGCTTTCTTGGTTGCCGATGTGCGCGATAGTTATAGCTTGATCTTAGGGCGTGACTGGATTCATGCCAATAGATGTGTTCCTTCTATCTTACACCAATTCTTGATACAATGGATTGGTGATGATATAGAGGTGGTGCATGCAGATGCATCGGCTTGTGTTGCTATGGCCGAATCATCTTTTTTGCCGCATGACGCCATCAAGTGCTTGACCGATTTAGACTTGACGGATTATGATTTTCTTAGTGTAACTAGAGATGGTTTTGTACCGGTCAATATAAAGCCGACGGAGAATCGGCTCAACCATATAATATGATTTAATGGATTCTAATCTTGATTGGTTGCAAAAGAGAGTGAAACACTATGAGTCCAATACGAACGATATATGCCAAGCTATCGAGGAAATAAAGGATATGGATAAGTTAGGACAAGGATTCACATCGACTGATCCTCTTGAAAAGGTGAACTTTGGCAGCGATGATAATCCGAGACTAACTTATATAAATAAAAATCTAAAAATTGATTATAAGTTGAAGCTAATTGGTTTACTAAAATAATATGTGGACTGTTTTGCATTGTCCTATAATGAAATGCCCGGGTTGAGCCGCAAATTAGTCGAACATCGGCTTCAAATAAAATCTGATTTTAGACCTTTTAAGCAACCGATGAGAAGGTTTAACCTGAATATGCATGATTGGATTAAAGAAGAAGTTAACCGATTACTTGAAGAAAAATTCATAACACCTTGCAGATATGCAGAGTGGAGATCTAACATCGTGCCGGTGGAAAAGAAGAACACCGGTAATATTAGAGTTTGCATTGATTTCAGAAATTTAAATAGAGCTACTCCTAAAGATGAATATCCTCTGCCCATAGCTGATATATTGATTAATAATGCTTTCGGCCATAGAGTTATTAGTTTTCCCTTTAGTAATGCGGGATACAACTAAATCTTCATCGCTAAAGAGGATATGTCTAAAACTGTTTTTAGATGTCTGGGTTTTGTAGGGTTATTTGAGTGGGTTGTTATGACTTTTGGATTAAAGAATGTGAGTGCCATATATCAAAGAGTTATAAACTTTATCTTTTATGATTTACTGGGTGTTATCATGGAGATTTACATAGATGATGGGGTGGTCAAATCGGTCGCTTTAGATTCTCACTTGAGCGATTTGCAACTTGCCTTGGACCGAATACGTCGTTTCTGTTTGAAAATAAATCCGCTCAAATGTGCTTTTGGTGTATCGGTCAGGAAGTTTTTAGGCTTCATAATTCATGAAAAGGACATAAAGGTAGATCCTAATAAGATAAAGGCAATTAGAAATGTGCAAGCGCCTACTTATAAGTGAGAGTTGTAAAGCTTCTTAAGAAAAGTGAATTATGTAAGACGATTCATTTCCAACTTGTCGAGAAAGATTAATGCATTTACTCCTATTCTTCGGCTAAAGAATGAGGCCAAATTTAGTGGGGAGCAAAATAGCAAGAAGCTTTTGAGAGGATCAAAGAATACTTGTCTTCGCCGCCGGTGCTTAGGCGCCTAAGGGAGGAGTCCCTTTCCGTCTTTACGTAGCGGCGGAAGATGATGTAGTTGGCGCTGTTTTGACACAAGAAGCCAAAGGAAAGGAGTATGTGATCACGTATGTGAGCCGACGGCTGATTGGTGCGGAAACAAGGTACACTCTCATCGAGAAACTATGTTTTTTCTTGTATCATGCTTGCACCAAGTTGAGACACTATTTATTATCTAGTACTTGTATGGTTGCTTGTCAAACCGATGTTATTAAACATATGTTGCATAGGCCGATTTCTAGTGATAGGCTTGGTAAATGAGGTTATGCATTAATTGAGTATGATTTGGCTTATGAGTCGTTGAAATCCATGAAAGACCAAATTGTTGCTAATTTCATTGTTGAACATCAGATTGATTTAGAACATGATCTAGATGTTGCTTACGTTACTTTTACCTCTTGAAAATTATATTTTGATGGATCGGTTTGTAAAGGGGGTCAAGGTGTTGGTGTGGTTTTAGTATCTCCTCGTGATGCACGCTTTGAATTCTCAAACCGATTAGAGTATGATTGCACCAATAACCAAGCCGAATATAAAGCATTGTTGTTCGGTTTAGAGATGTTGGAGTGCATGGGGGTTAAGCATGTAGAGGCTTTCGTTGATTCATTGTTAGTATTGCAACAAATTTTTGAAAATTTTCAATGCTTAGACGGATCATTAAGTACCATCTTAGATAAGTGGCTAGACATCATTAGAAGAATGAATGAATTCAACATACATCATGTGCCTAGGCTAGAAAACAGTGAGGCTAATGAGTTGGCTCAACAAGCATCGGGTTACAATGTTAATAAAGGTATATTTTCAGTCAATAAGAAACCGATGCTTGAGGTATTGGAGCTAGACCATTCGGATACTAACACATCAAACTGTGATGGTGCCGAATCGCTTGATTGGAGATCACCCATAATTTCATATATTCGTAGTCCAACCCAAAGTGTGGATAGAAAGGTTCGGCATGTAGTTTTCAAATATACTGTGATTGATGGTGACTTATACCGCCGAACGAGAGATGATTTACTATTGAAATATTTGGGTGAGAATGAAGCCAAAGTAGCAATGGGAGAAGTTCATGAGGGCATTTGTGGTACGCATCAATCGGCTCCGAAAATGAAATGGTTGCTAAGAAGAGCTGGGTTCTATTGGCCAACCATGATTGCCGATTGTTATAGTTACTACAAGGAGTGCGAAGAGTGCCAAAAATTTGGCAATGTTCAATTGGCGTCCGTTGCTATGATGAACCCTATTATAAAACCATGACCATTCCGAAGATGGGGATTGGATTTTATAGGACAAATATATACTCTGTCTTCGAAGGGACACCGCTTCGTGTTTGTAGCAACGGACTACTTCACCAAATGGACGGAAGCGGTGGCTCTCAAGAACCACAAAGAGGTAATTAAGTTCCTTACCGAGCATATTATTTATAGATTCGGTATACCGCAAACTTTGACTATCGACCAAGGTACTTCCTTTACGTCCGTTCATGTCAAAGAATTTGCCGAATTCTACGGGATTAAGATACTCAATTCATCTCCATATTATGCTCAGTCCAATGGTCAGGCCGAGTCTAATAATAAAACGTTAATTAGAATCATTAAGAAAAAGATAGACGACCATCCCAAGAGGTGGCATGAAGTCTTATCAGAAGCTTTATGGGCTCATCAGATATCTAAGCACGGGTCAACTAAGGTAACACCTTATAAACTTGTGTATAGACAAGAGGCCGTTTTACCCATCGAGATAAATCTAGGATCTCTAAGATTAGCTAAACAAAATGATTTATCCACCGATGAGTATAGGACTCTAATGCTAGATAGTATCGATGAATCATCGATAAACGTTTGAATGCCTTGAAAGAAATTGAGAGAGACAAGGTTAGAGTTGCTAGAGCTTACAATAAGAAAGTGAAAGTCAAAACTTTTCAGGTGAGCGAATTGGTTTAGAAAACTATTTTGTCCGTAGGCTGAAGAAGCAACAAGTTCAGAAAATGGTCTTCTAGTTGAGAAGGGCCATACCGAATAGTAAAAGTCATTGTCGGAAATGCATACATAGTGAAAAATATGAGTGAAGAGTCATTGTCTAGGGCCCTTAATGGCCGATACTTAAAAAAATGTCACCCAAGTGTATGGCAAAAAGCTTAGAGGAAAAATGGCCGATATAAAGGATATTATCGCCAAGAATGGTGCAATGGCCGATGAGTTGAGAAAACCATCACCCTTAGGTGTTTTTTTGGTGCTTAGAATGCTTTATGGTGTAGAGACTTCACCAAAAAGCAGTGGAGCATATGTTGACATCCGAAAAATAGCCTCACCGGAGTGTTCAGTACAATGCCGGAGCATCCGGTAAGCCTTCTCGGGTTTTGGCACTTCGCCCACCGGAGTATCCGGCACTGTGCCGGACTGTCTGGTAGGCCTTTTCAGGTTTGGGCACTCGGCCCACCAGAGTGTCTGGCACTTTGCCGAATTATCCGATAAGCCCTCTCAGTTTCAGTGATTTGTACACCGGAGTGTCCGGCACAGCGTCGGAGTGGCCGATAGGCCTTCTCAGGTCCTCCGAATTTACACGACGGATCCTCCGACATTATACCAGAGACTCCGATAGTGTCGATTTAGAAAAGTTTTTAGTAGATCAATTCCAAATTCATTTCTAACTTAAGAGATCCATTGCCCTACGGGATAAGACTATCCCACCTCTATAAAACAGAGGCCCATGGCCGGTTGAGGGGTATCCCAATCGATCAAACCATTTGCATTTATATTTTGCACTTCTCTAACCCTAATCCTCTCACTCGACCTCTGTTTTGCTGTTCTTCCTTCATTCTGGCGACGTTTGAGGACAATCTGGCTGGTCTGACCGAGCCCGAATCAACCCTAGGATGATCCTCCTCTGACGGGGTCCCTCCCGAGGCGGAATTTTCTAGATGCTGCCCAAACCCGACGTTATAGAAGCACCGGCGTTCCCGCACACAAACGTGCGAGCGGTGTGTTGGCCCAGACTCGATGCGGCGTCAACAGAACTTAATTTTAATCAAACCTTAAATGATTATTTGGTAGAGATTATGAGACTGCTTTTTTAGAATGATTATCACAACTTATATTATAATCTCTACCAAACACTTAAAACTCATAGTAAGTGATTATATCCATAATCACCTATAATCACTTTTACATTTGGTACTAGCATCCATAAGCTATAAATTGTAGCTTTTTTTCAACCAATTATCCCTTCCCACCACCTATAATACATACTAGATAAGTTGTTCTACCAAACACTTTTGACATAAAAAAACATATTATGAGGAAATGTTGGATAAGTGATTTTCATGAATAATCCAAAGTATAAGTATTTTTTTTGGAAAATCATAATCCTACCAAACCGGCCTAAGACATACAAAAATACTTCATGGCAGAAAAAGTAAAAACAAAAACAAAAGCACTGAATCGATTAAGCAAGTAGCCACCACTTATGTTCTGTTTGGTAGGGATTACGAGTATTCTAAAAATAGTTTATATTTTTGGATTATTCAAGAAATCACTTATCTAGCTTATCTACATGATATGTTTCTTATGTCAAAATTGTTTGGTAAAACAACTTATTCATTATGGATTATAGATAGTGGAAAGGGATAGGTGGTAAAAAGCTTTCTTTGTAGCTTGTGGGTGTTATTACAAAATGTAAAGGTGAATATAGGTGATTATGGTTTATGGGTTTTAAGTGTTCGGTAGAGATTATAAATTAATCTACTCTAGGTCGTGTTTGGGGGAGGGGAGCTAAGGCTTCTTTGCATTTCCCAGAATTGACGTTTGGAAAAGCAAATCTCGTTTTCCCCCCAAGCCAAGTTTTGTAGAAGCGAAGCTCACCTGTTTGGCGTCTCAGCTTTTGCAGAGCAGGCGAGGAAGCATACCTAGAGAGCTTGAGGCGCTATACCTGGCCAGCTGGGCTGGACCAAACGGGCCGGCCCAAGGCTCGACTGTTTTGGCTAGCACGGGCATGGCTCGGCCCGATGGCCAGACGGGCCGTGGTGGGGCCTGGCTGCAGGCCTGTTGGCCCGGCACGGGCATGGCTCGTTTAAGCCACCCAGTCAGGCCCGATACTGGGCCTATGTAGCCCGTTTGGCCCGACACGGCCCGCTTGGCCCGTTTACCATTTTCTGAAATTTTTTATTAAAAATATATGTAACTTGACCTATTTATGTTTAAAATTATAATTTTTAGCATTATATAATTAATTTTCAGTAATTTTTCAATTTTTTTATTTTTTCTTCGCGGGCTCCTTGCCGGCCCGACCCGACACGGCCTGATGGGCTTGAGGGCACAGCCCGGCCAGTGAAAAGTCAATCGGGCCATGTTAGGGCCTGGCTAGTCGGCCCGTAGGCCGGCACAGCACGGCCGATCATCTAGCCAAGTCATGCCAGGCCGCCTCAGAGCCGGCCCGAGCCCAGCCGGGTCTGTACCATGCAGGCTCGGCCTGGCCCATTTGCCAGGTATATGAGGCGCTAGATCTCGCGGTGCAAACACCTCCACGCTCCTCCTCCAGCCAGAGTGAAGTGGGCAGACCCGCAAGCCCGTTGGCCGGAAGCTCCTCGAGCACGGCTGCGGGGTCCTCGTCGTGGCGACGGTGTGGTCCCTGTGTGTGGCCGCAGCACAGGCTCCTCCCTTTTGGTAGCTGCTGGATCTGTGCGGAGGTGCAGGTCAACTAGGGCTAGCAGCACGAGCAGGGGCATGAGTGAGCGCGGCTGGGCATGCAGGGGCGGGGATGAGGGGCAGGGATGAGCACGGCGGGGCGAGCGGCTCAGGCGCGGTGTGGGCGAGTGCATTGGGCGAGGGGGATGGTCGAGGTTGGATAGGACAAGGATGTGGGCAAGTGGCGCTGAGGACGGATGGAGAAAAAGCTCGGGAAGCGACGCCAAGGTTGCTTCTCGCTTTTAGTTGATTCGTTGGCTTTTTTCGCTTCTCTAGTTTGCAGAAACGACGCCGTTTGGGGTAGCTTTCTCCACTTTTCGTGTTTTGTAAACGCAGAAGCTTGAGGAAGCTTTCCCAAATAGATGTATAATCAGTTGTAAAAATAGTCCCATATTCTACCAAACGGAGCTTTAATTTTGTCTCTCCTCAAGAAGCACTGAATATTAAGAAAGTATATTTCGAAGAAAAGGTAGCAGCCTATTACGCAGTGACCAATGTAATAGGAAGAAATCATTTCGTAGACCAAAAGCATTTAGTGAAATTGATGGTCAAAATGTTTTAAAAAGTCGCTACAGGCTAGATAATGAATACTTCTCCATATAATTATAAGGGGCGCCACCAATCGTTTGTTCAGAAACGAGTACCATTTCAGCCAAAAGCATTGAAGAATAAGGAACTCAATCAGAGTATTTCTACTTATTAATCAATTGGAAATGCTGAAAACTTTTCAACCAAAACTTAGAAGGCAGAGATTGCACAACAGTCATAGCAAAGAGCACATGGACCAGCATCCTAACATTCATCGGCGGAACAAAAACCTCAGCAGATGTGGCATCCATGTCTGTTTAGCCTGCCAAAGAGTATTCCTGCTCATGATCCTCCACATTGCCCAAATCCTAACAGAAAGAAAAGAAAATATGGTTAATTGCAAGATTAAACAACCCTCCTAACTAAGCCAAGTCCTTGAGGTTGCGAACTGATTCAACAAGCACTACATTTGGTTAATTGCAAGATGTAGGTGCTTCAGCACCACAATTAGCAAAAGTGTTTCAATATACAGTGCGTGACTCGGGCGGCAGTGAACTCGGCCAAGAAGGAAAAAGGCCTCATCTTTTGACGCACTTTGGGTCGACAGGGCCTCGCGAGGTGACGGAGAGCCCATCTTCGAGCGCTGCCAGGGACTGCTTTTTCAAAATGGACGGGGAAGAGACGGGGATGAGATGTTTGTTTTTCTCTTCCCTGACTTCACTTTTCTTCTTCTTGCAAAAGCACTACTAATTGTTTTTAGGTCATATTCGGTTCTCTTGGATTGACAAGGATTAGAGAAGGAATGGGGAGGATTAAATCTTGATCTAGTTTATGCGGGAATGAATCCTCCTCGATCTCAGTGTTCCAACCCTAACCTAGGAATAACTGAACGCCCCCTTAATGTTTTAGGCGGGTACAGTAGGTGGTTTCAAATGGAGGATGCTCTAATGCTGTCAATGTTATGTCCAATTGTTCGAGATTTTTATTAAATTCTATTCAAATTTTAAAAATTGATCAAAATGGAATCTTTAATCAAACTCTATGTAACTTTAATTATTCAGATGTTCAAGTTCGATTAGTTTAAAATTTGTTATAATGACACCTGTTAAAACAATCGTACAATAACAATATCTGGCTTGAACTATGTTTTGAGGGCATGTTCACTGCAGCTAGCTGCGGCTGCAGAAGTTTGGTTAAAATTTACTGTTGCTACACTGGTAACAGCGGTAGCCGTCCTAGCTGTAAGCTGCAGCGAACAAGCCCTGAGTCTTCTTAGCAATCCTTCAAAATATATATATATATATAGTGTAAGTATATTTTGTAGCTGGCTACGGTTCGTAGCCAGGCCGTTTTGTGGTGATTTAGATGCAACGGGAGTATAGCATGGAATGAATTGGTAGATGAGTATAGCATAAGAGATAATCCTGCAGTGGACGGTCTTTGGAAGCAGCGGGAGTTATGGATTTCAGTATATTTTAAACAGCATTATTGTGGGCGGATGACTTCGACGCAAAGAAGTGAAAGTGTTAATAAGATGGTGAAATCTAGTGGCTTCGGAGACCATATGACGTCGATAAATAAATTTGCAAGAAAGCTGCTTCAAGTTATTCAGCACACAAATCATACTACTGCTGGGGAAACGCACTGGTCAGAGGTAAGAAATAGATGATGTACAGTTAATAATATGTGTTTTAAATATTTCATATTGAGTACATTTTTGACACTATAAAGTTATTAAATACTGGACAAGCAAAAATCATCACGGCCACATTGCAATCCTTTGACATACAGCTAAGTCGAATTTATACAAGGGCAGTGTACAAGAAGTATAAAGAAACATATATGAAGAGTACCGCATTTCACATCGATGTTGACAAGAATTTTGAAAACGGATACCTGGTAACCCACAGTAATCAATCTAGGAAATATGCTTGGTACAGACACTCATTTAGAGTCATCGCCAATGATAATGATGGAATATTTGAGTGTGAATGTCGCGCATGGGAGCATACAGGTATGCAATATTTTGTCACATATGTTAACTTTATATAAGTTATTAAATTTGTATAGACTAGGTGCACCAATGAACTGATGAACTATGTAATTATACAGGATTGTTTTGCGAGCATCTAATTAGAGCTTTTACACATATTCAAATAAAAAAGGTGCCAGCACAATACATTTTGAAGAGGTATACAAGAGATGCAAAATGCCAACTTATGTGGGATAGGCATGACATAGTCACTGTGGGGCCTGATTGCACGATAGAGCAATATATATATATATATATATGGCAGATTTTAAAATAGACATAAATGAAAATGGATCGTTCATTTACACTAATCTCAAGGTTTAAATTGTTTTTTTACCTCTTACTTCCTCTATTATTTAATTGTTGTCGCCGTTGACTTTCAAATTCAACTTTTACTATACGTCTTATTCAAAAAAGTTTGACGAAAATTGTCGGGATTATGTATCCCGGGTACCTGTGGTCCCGGTCGGTCCCAAAGCCCAGCTACGATCTACGGCCCATCGATCCGAAGGTCCAACCAGAATTTGCGAACAACTTCACCACGCCAAGTGCCGAAGTGCTGATCCGACCGCCCGAGAGTCGAGATCACCCGAAGACAGCATCTGGCCCTCGAGGGTTAGATTCGCCCGAAGTCTTGATCCAATCACCCGAGGGTTGGGGTCACTCGAAGACAAGGTCTGGCCTATTAAGGGTTAGATTCGATCGAAGACCTGATCCGACCGCTCGAGGGTTAGATTCGCCCGAAGACGCAGCCTGGCCATCCGAGGGTCAGGGCCGCACGACGACAAAACCTAGCCGCCCGAAGAGCCGAGCAACCGCCTCACGCGTCTGACCCCCAAGGGTCGGGCACTGCCTCAACGACCAGCACCCGACAAGTGCAGAAGATTTCTGACACTATATAGCAGGAGGTAAAGCAAGCGGTAAAGCTACCTTTATCCCCACGAGTTGGACAAAGGAGGGAGACAAGGACACCGATAAGATGAGCTGGTGCCAGAAGATCGTCAGGTGCTAAAAGACCATCAAAGAATAAACCTCAAGATGCTCGTGGCCCCACCTGTCAGAGGGCTGTCTGGTTTCGTTGGCTCCAAATCTTTGTAACCCGGTCCATCTTTATAAGGGCGCGTCGGGGACCCCCTCAAGACAAATTAGAACACACCAACCACAGAGGTGCACTAGGATTCTTGCTCGAGCAGGAGCTCTTCCGACATTGTAACTCTCTCTCAATTACACATGAAACCACCCACTCGATCCTGAACGTAGCGAATTACACCTCCGTGGTGGCCTGAACCAGGCTAAGTCCCTGTTTGTTTGAGCTGGAGTTTTTGATCTTTTAGAAACGCTGGCTGCTGGCTAGCTGAAAAGATGGCTGGTAAAATTTAGATATTGACTTTTTTGCACACCAAAAGATGGAAAAGAAGCTGATGTGTACGTGGTTCCTGATCTTTCGTCAGGTCGTGGTAACTCTCGATTTGGTGGAGATGCGACACACAATCGATCCGGCCTCAAATCAACACGATTCGAACCCCGCAATCGCAGCACCACTTCTTCTCTGGTTATCAACCATGCGCACATGATTGACCTCACCAAGAAGGTTAATCCCAGCCTGCGAATCAAAAACACAAGCAAGAACAAAGAAGAACGCAACTCAATTGCGAAATCTGAATTCAATCACGAAGTTGAAAAACCAACAAACTGTCAAACGACAAAACTGTTTGATAACAGATGAAAACTAAGCAAAACCTAACCCTAATGACGGTGACTACTACTTATATAGAGTTTAGGACAACTTTAGTGCAACCCTAACACAAATGGACCTTAAAAGACACACATCCCAAAGGCCAAAAGATAGTGTCGCAGCACTCGGGGCAGTTTTTAGACGTCATCTTGTTTTAATGATTTCTGCTATTTCTGGTCGAATTTGGAGATGAGACTGGTACCGTTGTAAAGGTTATCTTCTTAGCTTTCCAACCATATCTAGAACATCTAAAACGGATCCCGTATGCGATCTGGGCGACCGTTTTAGTGTGGACTGCTCCTTTAACCCGAGGGCAACTCGATTTCGAGTTTGACTGAATCTCCTCCGGGGTTCAACGTGCTTTGCTGGTCTTGAGCATCTCCAAGTCTTTTTTCATGCTTCCCTTGATCCTCTCCATGGTTTCTAATCATGATAAAATTATTAAGTAGTAATTTGTTCTCAAAGGAAGGAAAACTTGTAAATAGGAATGAGCTCACCTCTAAATTTAATTATCGTGCACGAGGTCTTGTGATTGGACCATCTATAGTAGGTAGAGGAGCATTGTGCATATCCAATGATGAGATGTCCTCATCATCCTCCCCCTCTTGAATCAGGATCGTCCGTGACTTAAGCTCATCTTCTTCTCACATGTATGGCTTCAAATCTACAATGTTGAATGTAGGACTAATTCCGAACTCGGGAGGTAACTCAAGTCTACATATATTATCATTAATCTTTTCAAGTACCTTAAAAGGGCCAGCAGCTCTAGGCATCAATTTAGATTTTCTTAGTTTCGGAAATCTATCTTTTCTCAAGTGCAACCAAACCAAATCACCCGGTACAAATTTAACTTCATATCTACCTTTACTACCAGCAATTTTGTACTTTCATTCATCTTTTCAATGTTTTGTTTAATCGTTGCATGCATCTTGAGAATAAAATCATCATGTGCCTTAGCATCATTAAGAACTCTTTCGTTAGAAAGCAAGGGCAAAAGATCAATCGGAGCACGAGGGTTAAAGCCATATACTACCTTAAATGGACTTATCTTAGTGGTGGAGAGTTCCGCCCGGTTGTATGCAAACTCCACATAGGCAGACATTCTTCCCACATCTTCAAGTTTTTCTTTAAAATAGCACGTAGTATTATAGACAATGTATGGTTCACTACCTCGGTATGTCCATTTGTTTGTGGGTGACATGTAGTTGAAAACAGTAAGTTTGTTCCCAACTTATTCCATAAAGTGCGCCAAAAGTGACTCAAAAATTTGGCATCACGATCTGAAACAATAGTAGAAGGCATACCATGCAAATGAACAATTTCTCTAAAGAATAGATCAATAATATGTGTAGTATCATAGGTCTTATGACATGGTATAAAATGTGCCACCTTAGAAAAGTGATCGACTACCACAAAAATACTCTCTCCCCCCCTTTTAGTCCTAGGCAATCCCAAAATAAAATCCATGGAAATATCGACCCAAGAAATAGAAGGGACAGAAAGAGGCATGTACAAACCATGTGGGTTTAGTCGTGACTTAGCTTTTTGATATGTAGTGCAGCATGCGACGAAGCGTTCAACATCGCATCTCATCTTTGGCCAAAAGAAATGTGTGGCCAAAACATCTTCCGTCTTCTTCCCTCCCAAGTGTCCCATCAATCCTCCTCCTTGCGCCTCCTGTAACAACAAAAGACGAATGGATCCAACTGGAACGCAAAGGCGGTTAGCTTTAAAAAGGAAGCCATCATTAAGCACAAATTTGTTCGTCTTACCTTCACGACAATGTAGCAACACATCTTTAAAGTCAGCATCTAACACATATTATTGCTTAATTGTTTCTAGTCTAAAAATTCGACAGTCAAGTTGGGATAGCATAGCATATCGTCTAGACAAAGCATTGGCAATCACATTATCTTTCCCTTTCGTATGTTTAATGATGTAAGGAAAGGATTCAATAAATTCAATCCACTTAGCATGTCTACGGTTCAAGTTATTTTGGCTACGAATATGCTTAAGTGATTCATGATCGGAATGAATGACAAATTCTTTAGGCCACAAGTAATGTTGCCACATTTCTAATCATCGTACAAGAGCATACAATTCCTTATCATACGTGGAGTAATTAAGAGCAGGGCCATTCAACTTTTCACTAAAATAAGCAATGGATTTTCTTTTTTGCATTAACACACCACCAATGCCAATCCACTAGCATCACATTCAAGTTCGAAATTCTTATCAAAATTTGGAAGTTGGAGCAGCGGTGCATGTGTAAGTTTGTCCTTCAAAGTGGCGAAAGACTCCTCTTGTGTGTGGCCCCAATGAAATGCAATGCCCTTCTTTATCAACTCATTCGTTGGAGCGGCAATGGTGTTGAAATCTTTGTACAAAACGGCGATAAAATCCGGCAAGTCCAAGAAAACTCTGCACTTGTGAAACCGTTGTGGGCGTGGGCCAACTCTTGATCGCCTTTATTTTGGCTTCATCAACTTCAATTCCCTGTGGAGTAACAACATAGACAAGAAAAGAGACTCGATCCGTGCAAAAGGTGCACTTCTCAAGGTTACCAAACAAACGTGCATCTCTCAAAGCATCAAAAATAGCACGCAAGTGAGATAAATGTTCATTCATTGACTTGCTTTAAATCAAGATATCATCAAAGTAAACCATCACAAATTTTCTATTGAAAGAACGTAAGACCTCGTTCATCAAACGCACAAAAGTACTAGGTGCATTAATCAATCCAAAAGGCATTACTAATCACTCATACAATCTGAACTTAGTCTTAAAAGTAGTTTTCCATTTATCGTCCAATTTCATTCTTATTTGGTGGTATCTACTTCGCAAGTCAATTTTAGAGATGACTATAGAACCACATAATTCATCAAGCATGTTGTCTAACCTAGGAATAGGATGACTATATCTAATGGTGATATTGTTAATGGCCCTACAATCAACACACATTCGCCAAGAACCATTTTTCTTTGGAACCAAAAGAACAGGAACGGCACAAGGACTAAAGCTCTCACGTACATACCCGCGGTCCAAAAGGTCTTGAACTTGTCGCTGAATTTCTTTAGTCTCCTCAGGGTTGGTTCTGTAGGCGACGCGGTGTGGCAAGCTCGCTCCAGGAATCAAACCAATCTGGTGCTCAATCTCTCGAATAAGTGGCAGTCCTGGAGGTATCTCGTGTGGGAAGACGTCATGATACTCCTGCAAAAGGTTGACAACAAGAGAAGACAAAGAAGAAGCAAGGTCCTCAAGTGAAAACAACGCTTCTTTGCATACCAAAGCATAACATGAAGCATTTTCATCATAAATTTTAGCAAGGTCAGATTTTGTTGCAAGCATTGCAAGACTTTTCAATTTTATTGCTTGCTGATTTTCAGGTGTAGAGGATGTTCTTTCTTCTCATTAGCAATTCTATCCCTAGCAGCTTGTACAATTTCAGCAGGGGTCAAAAAGTAGTAAAGTAATTTTCTTTCCTTTATGCGTGAAGGTATATTTATTACTTTTATCATAGTGGATAGCATCATTATCATGTTCCCATAGACGACTCAATAACAATGAACAAGCTTGTATAGGTACAACATCATAATCTACAGAATCAACATAGATGCCAATGGAGAAAGGGACTCGACAAGTTTTTGTTACCTTTGCCTTACCAAAGTCGTTTAACCACTGGATATGATAATGTGGATGTGGCTTTGTGGGCAAATCAAGCTTAGTGATCAAATCAGTATTCACTAAGTTGTTGCACCTCCCGCCATCAATGATCACGCGTGCACGCTGGTTCTTGATCACAAAGTAAATCTGAAACAGATTATGGCGTTGAATCTTATCAAGGTGTACCTGTGCAAAGAGTGCTTGTTGGACAATGATGGTCCTGTAGGCCAAAGTATCATCACCACCAAATATTTGGCCATCATCATCGTCATGAATCTTGTCATCGGATTCTTCATCCTTTATATCCGAAGTGTTTATGTATCATCCATCTTCAGTAGCAACGTATGCCCACTGACTTGGGCAATCTTGCTGCATATAACCCATGCCATGGCATCTATGGCACTTGACGTTGGAGGAGTGTCCTGTGGAGGTACTGGAGGATGTATTCTTGTTGGATACCTGCAAAGAAGGCTTACTTGAATCTGAATATTGCACCGAAGGGGTTGGTTTCAGAGCTGTTGCAGTGTTGGAGGTGGTGGAAGGCCTCCTACTCGACGATGGTGGTGTACGTGTGGTCGAAGTAGAAGGAAACGTCGATCGTGGAGTGTATGTACAGCTGCTGTTCTAGAGTTCTCGTCCCTGCAATTTTTTCTGCAAGCACAACAAGGTGCAATAGCTGCTTGACAGAATCATAATCTTTACAATCAATTATGTCCTGAATTTCACGACAAAAATGACAGATAGTATTCTTAAAGTCCTCTTCTATCCCACAATGCATCATACCCTTTTGCAACTTAGCAAAATATTTTTAAACAGATTTATCATGTTGTTTTAAGCGTTGCAATTTTTTCGCAAATCTCTTTGATAGGAAGGAGGAACAAAATGGTTATACATAGCATCTTTCAATCTGTCCCAACTATCAGGTTGTAGATGCGCTTTGCAAAGATTAGTTCACCATAGTAAAGCAAAATCTCGAAACTCACTAGTAGCTTGTCTAACTCTATGTTGTTCAGGAACTAAGTGAGATGTAAATTTTTACTCTACAACCATCTCCCAATCAAGATAAGCCTCAGCATCATAATTACTAGAAAAAGGTGGGATGGTAAACTTAATCTTAACGAAAGGTTCGTAAAGAGCTCAATGTTCATTACCTCTCATACCTTGACAGTTACTGTGTTGACGATCGCGCTGTCTATTTTATTATTCTCTATCATTGTCAATGTCATACTCAGAATTGTTCTCGTTATTAACTTTGTCCTCCTCTTTCTCTCTTTGTTGTGGTCGACGTCTCTTAAAGGTTGTCATACGAGTTGAGAGATGCTGTAATTCCTAGTTCATTGTTCGAAAGTGCATATCTATGGTATTGAATTGCTCGGTCATACTCTGATCGAACTTAGCAAGAGTGTCAGCAAGTTAATTTTGACTAACAATGTAACAGAAGTCGTTCGGGGAGTTGGCAGCATCACAAGGTGCACTCTTATCACTTGCGGGCTTACCTTTACTGCCATGGTTAGAAAGCAACAAAGAAGCAAAGCAAGATATTATCCCTACACTACGGTGGTGTGGGTTCTGTGATGGCAGATCTGCAAAGAGAAACGACTTAACAAGTTCTTACATGGTTCTTAGCAATGCAAGGCAAAGGATGGTATAACCGGTGGCAGGAGAGACCAAAGAGTCGTAATTCCACAATTGCAGGATCAAATACAATGCTGATCTGAGGTGGATATGTGGAGCTTAGATAGCTGAAATAATGATTAGTGGAACACAGTTCTATAACAGATGATAATATTGAATAAGTGTTCTAAGTATTATGTTCTAGTTGCTGGCCTCAATCTTATAAAAAAATCCAAATGTTACAAGAATACAAATAAATATATCAAAGGGCAGCAACAACACAAATAATAAGGCTCTAGAAATTAGTAAACTGTTCAGAACTTGAAAATTCAGCAAAGGTTAATTCTCGACTTCTTGATCTTAAATTTTTTTTTATTTTTCTAATATTTTTCACTGAACCAAAAGCACAAAAGATGGTACATGACCAAATTTCAAATCAATATGATGAAAGATGTGGCCTGGAGAAAATCTTGAATTTCTGTTAAATCTATGTTGAAACTTGGGAGCACAAAAACAAAAACTTCTTACCTGAATTTGTTTGAACTAAGATCGTTAGAGGATGGAAAATTTTCTGTAAATATCCGAAAAGTATTTATATGTCTAATTTAGAGTCCAGAATCAAAAGTTATAACTAATTTAATGATGGATCTCTGAATCAGATTTTTTGAAAGGCTGGAAACAGATTCGAATTTTAAATTAGATGCGAATTTTATACACATATTTGTGGATGATTGAGCAGCGAATAAATATGGAGAGGTGGATCTATGAAGGGTGGATCTAATTGTGATCGAAATATGGGGTCGGTGAGTGAGATAAAATTTCAATCCAAAAGAAACAATTAATAGATGTGACACGATAACAGATCTGAACACGATGTGGATGAACGATGAAAGAAAACTCCTAGATACAAAAAAATCACAAAATCCAGCAACCAAAACACAAAATAAGAACACAAACTCAACACTACAGACTCTGAAATAAAACTATGCAAGGGGCTAAACATGACTGAGACAGGGAACATCTAATGATCTACTAAATTTTTTTTGTTGCGTTTTTTTCTGTGGACAATAGGATGAATATAAAATTAATAAGGATAAATGTGAATCTGACGGTATACCTGAAGCTTTGATTACCACTTGATGTGTACGTGGTTCTCGATCTTCCGTCAAGTCTTGGTAACTTGATTTGGTGGAGATGCAACCCGTAATCGCAGAACTATTTCTCCTCTGGTTATCAACCATGCGCACACGATTGACCTCGACAAAAAGGCTAATCTCAGCCTGCGAATCGAAGAACCTAAGCAAGAACAAGGAAGAACGCAACTCAATTGCGAAATCTGAATTCAATCATGAAGTTGAAAAATCAACAAACTGTCAAACCTAACCCTAATGATGGTGACTACTACTTATATAGAGTTTAGGATGACCTTAAGACAACCCTAACACAAATGGACCTTAAAAGATATACGGTCCAAAGGCCAAAAGGTAGTGTCGCAGCACCTGAGACAGTTTCTGGACGTCATCTTATTTTAATGATTTCTACTGTTTCTTGTCAAATTCGGAGATAACACTAGTTCTGTTGAAAAGGTTATCTTCTTATCTTTCCAACCATATCTAAAACGTCCAAAACAGATCCCATATGCGACCTGGGCGGCCGTTTTAGTGTTGACTGCTTCTGGAACCCGAGGGCAACTCGACTCCGAGTTGGACTGAATCTCCTCCAGGGTTCAACGTGCTTCGCTGTTCTTGAGCATCTACAAGTTTTTCTTCATGCTTTCTTTGACCCTCTCCAAAGTTTCTAATTATGATAAAATTATTAAGTAGTAATCTATTCTCATAGGAAGAAAGACATGTAATTAGGAATGAGCTCACCTCTAAATTCAATTGTCGTGCATGAGCTCTTGTGATTGGATCATCTATAGTAAGTGGAGTAGCGTTGTGTATATCCAATGATGAGATGTCCTCATCAGCAGCTCTTAGTGAGCTTTTTAGCTTTTAGTTCATTTGTTCAAAAGCTAACTTTTGAGCGTTCCAAAAGCGAGCTTTTCAGAACCTTATTTGTTTCAGCTTCTCAATTTTCAGAAGCTAAAACAAAGAGGCCTTAAATCCTTGAGTCTTCCATAGACTAGACCATATCGGTAGGAAGAGCGCACAGATCCCTCTCCGTCTACGTAAATCGGTACTTGTCCAGTGAATAAAACATCGACAGTTGGCGTGCCAGGAAGAGAGGTCTTGTCGTGCGATTCACTTCGTCGCCGATGGCTTTGATCTTCGCCACGGTGGGGAGTCTTCGATCTCTCACCTCCGTTTCAGGAGCTTCATGGTTGTCATCGCTCAAGATGGCCGATCGTAGCGCATCTCCATCTTCACCGCTGACCAGGTCTTCCGCTTCGAGAGCTTGGATTTTGTCGCCGACCAAAACATCACCGCACTCGTGTGACACTGGGTATCCGAGCTCGCGCGACTCTTCTTCGACGCGATCCTATTGGATCTTCGAGCTCACTACGCACAAGAAAGCTAAGTCACCTCACTTTAACTATGGAGCATCTAGCTCCAGCGTGCCTCACCCTCCCGCTTCTTCCTAGTCTTTCCTCTACTGGACTTGCTGCCAGCCGTTCGTGCAAGTTCGGTGGTGGTGCCTGGGGCACTACACTCACAACCCTCCTGACCAGCTGCTTGGTCCTGAGCTGGTGCCGCTCAGTGAGAGTTAAGACTAACACCCCACCGTGTGTCTCGACTTGCACTGACCAGCCCGAGCAGGCGTGGCTCCGGTTGTGCCACTCGCGAGGGCCGGTCTTAAGCTGGTGCAGCTCTCGCTGTGCCGCTCGCGGCGGACTCTGGCAAGCTGTTTAATCCTCGGCTGCGAAAGCAGTGTCGCGGACCTGTTCTCGAGTAGTTCCGTTTGTCACTCGCTGTCCTGTGTGGGTCCGATCTAGTCTTTCTCTGCGGAGTCGAGATATTTCTGCTTCTATTTTGAAATAAATAGTATTAATTCTCTTCTTGTGGTGGCAGCAACACGCGGTAGCAGCAGTTCATCGAGTTTACTGCAGCAGCCACTACATAATGGTGCTTCTTCCCGACGTCGTGATGAAGAATGTCAGCGATCTTCATCCCATATACGGTGTTGCCTGACACCGCAGGATGAGAACCCGCACCACTGCCCCCCAACTGGGCACACGACCATAATGTGTCCATCGTAGGCGCACCGGCACAATGACCCGCGGAGCTCCAACTGCCCCTGCTTGGTTCTGACCCGTGGTGCGTTCGACTCTCTGCGCGTGGTTCAGACCCGCGGAGCTCCTACTGTCCGCGCTTATTTCCGGCCCGCGGCGCATTCGCCTTCCCACGTGTGGTTCTGACCCGCGGAGCTCCTACCGTCCACGTTTGGTTCCGGCCTGCGGCGCATTTGCCTCTCCGCTCGTGGTTCCGACCCGCGGAACTCCTACCGTCCGCGCTTGATTTTGAGCAGCGGTGTCTCCAATTGTTGAGGGCCTGCCCCGACTCGATGTCGACCATGAGGCCTAAGTTCTCAACTGCAGCAACAATAAACAGCTAAGTCGTCTTCTTTTCCGCGAATCTTTCCTTTTCTATTTTGTCGGCTTTGGCACAACAGGCACGTTCTGGTCCTGATTGCCACCTTGCCTCGTCACTCTGCAAGGAGTCAGATGACGGTGCCACATTTTCATGCGAAATTACCCAACGTCGATCAAAACATTGCCTCTACCGTGCACCAGTCGATGGCTAACGCCTCTCAAACCTCTCGAAAGTCTGCCCTGAGTTCTAAAGCTACAGCCGATCCACTACGATGGAATGCGCTGAGAGCTCGGTCGAAGTAGTCATTGGGCAAGAGTAGCAACTTCGTTGCCGCGGGGGGATAGTACGAAGGTTCAGTCTGTTCTCACAAAGTCCTCCGAGCTCGACCGACTCGCCCTCGCACTTGTATACGTGGTCGGACGCTAGTCTGTGCCTATCGAACCTCTCGAAGGTCCGCCCTGGGTTCTAGACCATGACTGACTCACCACTCATATACATTCCATGGACACTTGGTCGAGAGGATAACCTCGCGAAACAGATCCTTCTCCACGACACCCAAACATCGTTGGAGCCTTTTCTATGGAATGCGACAAATTCTTGCCGGCTCACGAGCTCCTTTGTGGTAGGCAGCTGAGATCTTATTGCAGGATCACAATGATATGCTCCTCAGTGAAAGGGTTCCGACCCTACGGTCCGGCTACCGAAAAGCCCGACTCCGGTCGGCCGAACACCCGAGGACATGCTCCTCAGCGAAAGGGTTCCGACCCTACAGTCCAGCTACCGAAAAGCCTGAGAACATGCTCCTCAGTGAAAAGGTTCTGACCCTAGGATCAAGCTACCGAGAAGCCCGACTCCTCTTCTCGACTCTGGTCGGCCAAATGCCCGAGGACATGCTCTGCAGTGAAAGGGTTCCGACCCTACGCTCCAATTACCAAAAAGCCTGACTCCTCTTCCTTACTCCGGTCGGCCGAATGCCCAGGAACATGCTCCCATCGAAACGATTCCGACCCTGCGAATCGGCTATCTCAAAGCTAAAATGACGTCTCTGACCCAAGGGCTCGGATCTCACCGTCACTCTCCGAAGATATCTTAAGACCCTCCGACCAACCCTCCAGATCGCCCAGGGGCTCGAGGGCTACGCCCTACGGGCATAATCGCGCGCACTTGTAGGATTTAATTCTCGAAGAACAACAACAAGACCCCCGACCGACCCTTCGGATCGACCGGAGGCTCAAGGGCTATGCCCTACGGGCGCGCTGGCGCGCACCTGCAAGATCGACTGTTCAAGACCAACTTCGAAGACCACAATGATTCAACCCCGCACCGCCTCAACAGGATTGTAAACGGTGCAGAGATCAGAGGCTACTGTCAGGATTATGTATGTCGAGTACCTATAGCCTCGGCTCAGTCCGAAGGCCCAGCAACATCTATGGCCTATCGATCTGAAGGCCCAACCAGAATTTGCGAACGACTTCACCACATCAAGTCTTGAAGTTCTGATCTGACCGCCTGAGGGTCGAGATCACCCGAAGTCCTGATCCGATCGCCAGAGGGTCGGGATCACTTGAAGACAAGGTCTCCAAATGGTTAGATTTGCTCGAAGACTTGATCCAACCGCTCGAGAGTCAGATCCGCCCGAAGACGCAGCCCGCCCATCCGAGGGTCAGGGCTGCACGACAATAAAACAAGGTCGCCGAAGAGCCGAGCAACCGCCTCACACGTCCAACCCCCAAGGGTCGAGCGCCGCCTCAACGACCAGCACCCGACAAGTGCAGAAGATTCCTAACACTGTACATCAAAAGGTAAAGCAAGCGGTAAAGCTACCTTTGTCCCCACGTGTTAGACAAAGGACAGAGACAAGGACACCGACAATATGAGCTGGTGCCAGAGGATCGTCAGATGCCAGAAGACCGTAAGAGAATAAACCTCAAGATGCTCGCGGCCCCACCCATCAGGAGGCCGCCCAGTTTTATAGGCTCCAAGTTTTTGTAACCACGGTCCGTCTACTTTATAAGGGTGCGCTGAGGACCCCCTCAAGACAAATTAGAACACACCAACCACAGAGGTGCACTAGGATTCTTGCTCGAGCAAGAGCTCTTTTGACATTGTAACTCTCTCTCGATTACACACGAAACCACCCACTCGTTCTTGGATGTAGATATTACACCTCCGTGGTGGTTTGAACTAGGCTAAATCTTTGAGTCTTTCGTAGACTAGACATATCGGTAGAAAGAGCGCACGATCCCTCTCCATCTACGTAATCAGTACTTGTCGGATGAACGAAACACCGACAAATATCATATTTTTTTTATAATTTATTTTGTTATTAAAATTATTTTAATCACACATTATAATTTTATATATTTGAATTGATTTTTTGAATAAAATGAATGATCAAAGTTGATGTTAAAAGTCAATAACGACAACACGGAGGAAGTAGGAGGTAAAAGTTTTAAATAATTATTAATTACTGAATAATTCAATTTGGAAAGTTATTAGTGAATTTTGGCTAGTGACAGTAATTAGGGGCATGTTTTTTTATATAAATCAACTGTTGAAATTAAATTCATCTCTTACTTCTTAGGAGGTAAAATAATATCACCTAGTTTATTTTAAAAAGACTCATATATATTGCCCCTTAGAGCTTTAGTTTAATTTTAAGTGAACTTTCATCATACGTAATCGACCATTGGCAGTCAGTCCTTTTGCATGAGGGTTCCTTTAAAACACAAAAAATGACAACAAATCAGTTTAATTTAAAAAAAAAAACGTAAAGAAGAGCTCAACATCTTAGCAACAAAAAAAAAAAAGATTTTGTCCTCAGTCCATGAGGCTAACATCTGGTTGGCTAGGCACCGTCCCGGTGACCCGTCACATGTTGACAACGGAACAAAACATTTTTCAGATTCAACGCTCATCCGTACGTTCCAAAATTCAAAAATGACGTTTCGAAATTCAAAACATCTTTTCGGCCATTCTTATGCGACCGATGACATTTTTTTTCCTTACGACCGTGACATGCAACAAGCTACGTACAGCATCAACCACTAGCCACGAGCGGAGTGCCTCGCAGGACGGGAGACTCCGTTTTAAAATATAAGTATTTTTAAATTTAATTAAAGTTAAATTTTTATTATTTTAATTATTAATATTATATAATTATTAATATTTTGTTATATAAAAATATATTTTTTTAATTTATTATTAAATAAATTTTTATAAAAATTATATTTTTTATATTAAAAATTATATAATTTTTTAAATATTATTAATAAAAATTAAAAAAATTAACTTTATTTAAGTTTATAAATACTTATATTTTGAAACTGAGTTACCAGCATTGTACGCATTCTCCATGGTCAGGAATCGCGGGCCATCACGCCACCGGCCCCCGCGTTGTGTCTTCCTTCCGTTCCGCCGCGCCGGCTCTCTCCGTCCACGGCCCTCTAGAATCTCCCTCCGCTCCGGCCCTTGACCGGCCCGCTCCGCCGCGCCCGTGCGAGGCTAGGGTTTCCGTTGCCGCGGCGCCGGTGGGGGGGGGGGGGGGGGGGGGGGGGGGGGGGGGGGGTGGGTTAGGGAGGGATGGCGCTGGAGCTGAGCCTGGTGGCGTCGCCCCCCGCGGGCGAGCTGGCGCCGCCGCCGCCCCCGCCCGGGAGGGAGCAGCAGGTGGCCGGCGTCGGCATCCTGCTGCAGATCTCCATGCTCGTGCTCTCCTTCGTGCTCGGCCACGTCCTCCGCCGCCACAGATTCTACTACCTTCCCGAGGCCAGTGCCTCGCTCCTCATCGGTACGTATCAGTGCGGGGGCATCCCGCCTTCATCTAACCTTGATTGAGCCAGAAACCCTACCTCTCGAACTGCTCGCCTGGACAGTGATCGGGACTGCGATGCTCAAATGGGCCAGTAGGTGGCGATGATTCGAGGGACTAATGTCTAGGGATGGGTAATTCTTGGGCTGTTCCGGGCTGAAATGATTCAGCATAATGGTTATGAACCGACAAACGCACATGCTAGAAAGATAAATTAAGCTGTTAGCAGTTGTATGTCTGAATTTTTTTTTTAGCATGCGGCCTTTTTAGGTTTCTGCACACAGAGAGAAGTGTCACTCCTAAAAACGGTCTAATTGATATGCTCATTGGTTCTCCAGTACGTTTCTTGTCAGGATGCTTAACAATACAAAAATACTTACCTGAGCAGTATATGTCAGTTTCCGTTGTGGTGAGTCAAGTACTTTCCTGTATCCCTCTGAACTCAGATACTTGGGGACAGTTCTCCAACTAACTTTACTTAGTGAACCAACTTTCGTATTCGGATGGCTCTTGAACACTAAACTTTTCTATTCAAACTCACTGTTCCTACTTGTGTCACCTAGTTATTTCTAACTTCTTCTATGATGTCCATTATCACACTTAGACCTCAAATTCATTTCTTTATGGCCTTAACATGGTACATAGTTTCCTATATGCCCTCGTATCAACAGCTGCACATTTTTTGGATACATACCCATTAGATAGGGCTATTGCATTCTGGCATTCATTTAAACACTGTAAGTCCCAAACTTTCACAAGATGAACTTCTGTAGTGTAGATTATATTTTCTGTATTTCATGGCGACTGTAAAAATTCAACCATTGTATCATG
>BCLG01004330.1:0-38528 GCA_001602295.1 Zoysia matrella
GACGGACCTGCCGCTCCCTCGGGCGCGCCGACGGGGGCCTCGGTGGACGCCAGCACCGCGGTGGCGGAGGCGGCGGCGACGAGCGCGGCGCAGAGGACCTTCCTCATCTCCATGTTCTTCTTCTGGGATCGGCGGTGTCGCGAGGAAGAGCGAGAGGCGATGGCGGGTTTTATTAGGTGGAGCTTAGGAGATCGCTCGGTCGATGCGCCTGAGTGATCGGCCTCTCGATTTGCTTCCTCGAGGCGTTCCGCGGGACGGCGTCTTATAGTGGCGCGGCGGGGTTGGCGCGAGCGGCCGCGAGCAGAGCGCGGGGCCTCGGTTAATTGCCCGGAACAGGCGTGGTTCGCGGCCGGAAAGTAGCCGGGTGCTTTGCCTTTTTTTGGGAGGTGGGATTAGCGGCCGGTGGGTTGTCCCGGGTTTGGGAGGATGATGAGGCTCTTCTGCTGCGGTTGCAGGTTGTTGTTGTAGCTGGCGCGGCATGCGGAGGGTGGGTGGACAGATTTGTGCTTGCATGAACGATGATTAACGGAATATGTTGGTTGATAATGATGATGTTCTTGTTCAAAAAAAAATGATGGTGTTGGGGCATTGAGCTGCATGAAAGGGACGCGGCTGTTGATCATTTGATTTTCCTGTCACAATTGTAATAGCACAGCTATCTCTTATCCTATACTGTATCGTTTTTGTAATCAATCAAAGCATTCCTCGTTCGTTTTCTAACAGCGAAGACGCTGACCATGTTCGAATGAAAAACACCATCAGTCACCTCGGCCGGACGCGACTCCGCGCCGTGGTTGCGCGCCGTGGTTGCGTCATTTTTATTGCAGGGAGACCCTCTTTGGCAGAGGAAGCGAGGGGCAGCTTGGATGTTCATCGTTCAGATTTTTTTTATTCACATAGCGCCCGCCCCCTTCGCCTCTCATAAAAAATCTATTTTTAGTTTTAATTGACTGTGTTTCTTTCTTTTTTTTTAACAAAAAAATTATATAAATTTAATAAACTTTAATAATATAAAATGTATATTTTTAAATTTACCATAAAAAATATTTTTATAATATGTAATTTATGTGTTCATAAAGTTTACCAAATTTTAAAAAATCATTAGTAAAAAAGAGAAACAAAATCCAGTCTAACAAACTTAAAAATAGATTTTTTTTGAGACGAGTATATCTTCAGGCTTTGTACACTACTGAATCGATGCGGAATCAATCTGAGAGTCCAACACGACGTACAAGCCCAAGTACCCATCTCCGTGTCTCACCTCACTACAGAAATCACATGACATTGACAACAAAGATTGCAACCATGTTGAGCACAGGACGAGTAACCCAATACGCCCGCATCACCTGTGCCTTTTGGCTCTTCTGCTCTCCAGCCTCTGCCGAGCCATCTCGAACTCTTCTTCAGTGGGCTCTGAGCTGCTCGCCTTGGGGTCACACTTGGACATTATGGACGAGAGGATGGAGTTGAACTTGTCTTTCCGCTCAGCCCTGCGCTGCGATATGGCTAGGATCAGATCACCCTCTTCGCTTTTCTTCTTTTTCCTGTCACGGGGTTTTACAGAGATCAGTTGAAAGCAAATGGTAACAAAATGTGCAATCTAAGGGGCGTCAAATAGAAGTTTAGTGCCAGGCAGGGAAAACTTACTTCACTCTCCTCTCTAAAGGATTTGTGGGTGCTTCCATCTCAGAGATCTTTTTAGCCCATTTTATGTATGCTTTGGTTGACTTCAGCTCACCTGCAGTAGAAATAAAAGTGATCAACTTAACACCAACTATTAACGTGAACAGATTCATAAGCATGCATAATCTGAGTAGTTAGCTCCCACTATCATATGACAAGTAAATAGCAGCAGCAACAGGGTGTTTACCTTCAGCAATGGCCTCATCTATTATATCCTTGAAACGGAGGGAATCAAGTTTTGGGTCTGAGCAAATCATTGAGCAGAAAAGCCTGCATAGGAAGGAACATGGTCAGAATAGAAAAAAAACTGTTTTGTCTACAATCTTCTGTATAAAGATTTGTTTCAGCCTAAAAGGGGCAGTAGCTTGCCAGTCACCTGTTCATGTTACCCTTAAATTTTGTATAAAGATCTTTCAAATCCTTTTTCTCGGAATCTGACCCTCTATATTTAGCTTCGAACTCTTCAATGTCAGCCACAGTGACCTAAGAACAATTGATCAAAACAAGCCGATTTGAGTTCCTGACTGAAAATGAATGAACAACATTGACCTGTCACTGGAACATACCTCTTTGTACACTGTTCTGAAGTACTCTTGAAGATTGACTGCAGCTTCTCCAACAAGTGCCTGAGAAGAAAGGGTATATTCAGATGACATCACTCAAGAATAGAAGGTAGAAACAAACTAGAAATATGAGGTGCTCACATCATCATCAGCAATTCCTGTTTCATCATATAATGCTCTCTTCTCTGCATCTCCAAGGATAGATATCACCTTCTGCAGCTTCTGAAATTTCTCTTTGGCTTCCTGGCATCATATGCCATTCTACTTCAGATACAGGGAACTTAATTGCTGTCAAACCATAACCATAGTTTAGGATTGAGATCCTACCTCGTCCCCAGGATTCTTATCTGGGTGGAGACGCAGAGCCAATTTGTAATATGCCTTCTTTATTTCTTGTTGTGAGGCAGTTTTCTTCACCCCTAGGATCTTCATGAAAAAAAAAAAGAAAGACATCAACTTAGTAGCTTGTGAGCTGAAAAAGAGAGCAGCAATAAAGTTGCTCTGATATTATCTCTGCATTTACACATGAAACAGTTTCGATATTGTCTTGCATGAGGTGGTTGAAATGGACTGCATGTGTGTAGATACATCTCAAATTAATTTTTCCCCAGAAACCAAGTGTTGCTCAGGACGTTTCCACAATAATAACAGCACACCTTCCTATTAGCTGACAAAAGATATGCTCACAGCATGAAAACGTAGCACAAATAGTCAGATATAAAAAAAAGACAATTCAGTGACAGTAGTCAGTGTAGTCATCTCCTGACGCTCCTACAGCTTCCCTATATATGAATGAGATTTTAAATCGCTCCTGCCTCTTTTAAAACCTCAAGTGCTTAAGTACCGTTTCAATTCAGTGTTAGCACAGCAACACAGTTCATTTGCTTTCATGTCAAAATGGCTACCACCGGGAAGCACACATGTACATAACACTAGAGGCAAATCTACGTTCTGCAGATCGCATGGTTCGCCCCTTTTCCCCAGATACCCTCAAATCGCAAGCAAGACTGACACAAATCAATCCCATCGGACAAGTACAGGTCATAGGTCACACCCTACCTTCAACCCTAGATCCCGCGCGCCCGCACCACTAAAGCAGGCAATCCTTTCCCTACCCAACACGCAACACCCAACCCGCACGCGCTTGGCCGTGATTCCAGATAGGGTTTGCAGGCTTCTTACCTCGTAGAGACTCTTGCTCCCGTTGTCGGCCGGAGCGGCGGCCGCCTCCTCCGCCTCGTCGCCATCGGAGTCGGTATCAGCGGAAACCCTAGCCCTGCTGCGCTTGCGGCCCATCGGGTGGGAGGAGGGAGGAGGCTGCGGACTGGCGGTGGAAACAGTGGAGGAATGGTCGTAGCGGGGGAAGTGAGCGATGGGCAAGGCGATTGGGGATCTTATACAGACGAGGCGGCGGCGCGGGCGCGTGAAATTTTCCCGCCCTTCTCAGCGCGCGACGCCGCGAGGCAGTTTGGAGGGATCGATCGAAA
This sequence comes from Zoysia matrella, assembly GCA_001602295.1. Classification (NCBI taxonomy): domain Eukaryota; kingdom Viridiplantae; phylum Streptophyta; class Magnoliopsida; order Poales; family Poaceae; genus Zoysia; species Zoysia matrella. The sequence continues at coordinate 3,734 of BCLG01004330.1, forward strand.
TGATGCGGGAGTGGGTACGGGTTTGCCACGTCTGCTATTCAGTGATATCCATATTTTCAAAAAATATATACTCCTCCGTTCATTTTTTATGAGCGTATTTCATCATGACAAAAAACCAAATAGAAAATTTATTTTCACAAAATAATGTTCCACTTTAATTACTCTGCATTGAAATTTTTGAAACAGATGTGATGATGCTTTACTCCCTGCTCTAGGCAGCCGTGCAAGCCGCAGATTGCATGACAGGCCCACACGTCAGTGTCTGCTGAGCTTGTTCAATGTGTAGGTGAACTGATTTGTTGATCTCCGCACTTATTAATTTTTGCATGATGTATTAACTACGCCACGAAATTCAACAAGCGCTGGCGCAAGTGACGAGAAGGACATGGCCGCGGATACAAATACGCTCATCATTTAAAGATTTTTCATTTTTGCAAATATGTACAACAAATGTGGACGGAGGGAGTATTTGTGGCTCAGAAAAAATCAGGATTATTGATTTGCTGATTTGCAGAGGGCCCATGTGATGCTTGATGAACTACTGGTGGTGATTACTCTTTAGAAAATCCGCGTTCTATGGAGCGAACCTCAGTGCTAGCGCATGCTACGGTAATTTAAAAATGAACTGAAATCCGTGGCCTGCCCAGGGACCTTGGCACCTGATCCGGTCGGGTAACCGTTATCGGATCGAATCTCACTGTCTTCATTTTTTCCCTCTCTTTTCGGATGTTAGACTTGTCGACGCATCAAGCGGCTATCTCTCGGTGTTTTTGGTTGGATGCCATTTCAAGCTCAAAAAGTTATCTGTTCACTTTCGTTCCAAGATTGTAAATGATAGTCGATACTGTTGTGGTAGTATTATTTAGGATAATTTTAAGTTATAAGTACAAATTTTTATGCCGTTAGCAGAAAGAAAAAAGATATGCATCTTGCCAGGAGGAGGGGCCATTATGCAAATCGGCAGAAGCAGCCATCTCACTCGTCCATCATTAGAGTGCGATTGGTTGGGTGTATCTCACCAGCCAAGCTCGGTGCATAAATCGATCATATGATTATTTGTCAGCTGCTTCGCTAAGCCAAGCCCAATGTTTGATTGCTTGAATCCTCGTCTCGCTCGCATGGTTGTATGCAAAAATGAGAGCTCAGCTTGGCTCATGAGAGAGGAAGCTTTGTTTTGTTTCTTCCACTCACATCCAGGGTTCGCAAAACCGCGGTTTACCGCGTGGTTTTCGTAAAAACTATCAAAACCGCTCCAGTCTGGTTTGGGCGGTTTAGCAGTTTTCGAATTCAATTTTTTTTGAAATTTAAAAATTTGGTGGATTTCATAAAAAAATATGTAAAAAAATAGATAAAAAATGCAACCTCTTGGTTGAATCAGTTTTTAAAAATATTTTGATTTTGGTGACGGAAAAATTCGAAAAAAAATTAGATGAAAAATATATAACTAAACCTTATCCTCAATACCACCTCAACAACCATTCTCTCCTCTTCCCTTTTCCCATCCGCACGCTGCGACCGAGCATCCGCCGCCGCACCACGCCGTCGGTCGCTCGCACGCTAGAAACCACGTCGGAGAAGCGGCTAGGCGCGCGGTTCGGACGGTTAGCTGTCTCCACCGGTAAACCACGAGATTTGCGCGGTAAGCCGCCCGATTAGCGCGGAAAGCCGTCCGATCTAGTGGGTTTCCGTGGCAGCGAAGGTGAGATGGTTGTTTTTGTGTTTTTTTTCAAATATTGGTCGATTTGTTAGCAAATTTAGAACATAGTTGGTCATTTTCAGAAATTATTAGTTGTAAGATGTCAGATCAGCTCGATTCGGTTTCGAAGCACGGGGACAATGTGTATCCCGAGTTTCGTTGCAAATATTGCAAGGCTGTGAAAGAGAGGTGGTGGCGCCACACGATTCAAGCAACATTTGGCACATCGTAGAAGCAGCGTATTTAAGTGTCCTCATGTTCCCACGGATGTGCAGGACTATTTTCGTCGAGAGCTTAATAGAATCGCTGAGCGAAGAAAGGACCGAGCTAAACAGACCCTTAGACAGCACCAGGTTGCAGATCGGAGAAATGTCGATGAGGAGGACGATGAGGAGATGCAGGTTGCTATGAGGTTATCTAAAGAGCAGGAGAAATTTTGACAGCGTCAGCGTTCGTATGGTGGTCAGTTCGAGAGTGGTGGTACTGGTTCATCGTAAGGTGCTTCTGGTTCGTCGCAGGGAGGTGGTGGGTCTGAATTCTTTGGTATGATGAGAAGGTCCGCATCACAAAGGTCAGATAATAAACATATTCAAACTAGAATCGATACAGGTCTATAGACTGCGAAGAGCAAGCTAGCAAAGTCGGCCATTGGACGCGCATGGTCAAAAAAATTTCATACAGAAGCCATCTTTGATAGAAAAGTCGATATTCTGTACTTTGTTAGTGTTATAAAGAAGACACATAGATAAGGTACAAGACTTTTATTTTATTGTATTACATGTTTCGTTATATGTTTTCATATTTATGTCGTGTGTCATGATATTTACAGGTAAAGGCGTGCCTAGCCCAACTGGGAGGGAAATAGATGACACGTATCTTGATGCTAACGAGCAAAGCATCAAGAAAGAATTTGATAAATTCAAGATAGAGTGGCCGATGTACGGTGTCACGATTATGTGTAACTCTTGACTGGCCTTAACAAGGATGAGCTTGATAAACTTTATGATCTACTGTAATAGTGTCATATTTTTTCACAATTCATGTGATGTTACTAGGCACAGCCAATCTGCGGACTTCATATTCAAGGTACGAGACATATGTTTATTCTATAGCAGTATTTGTTTTATTTGCAACTATGATATTTGAACAATGAAACGGTCTTGTGCACTATTTATTTTATTTGTACCTATGATATTTTGAACAATGAAATATTCTTGTACAGAAAATGAATAATATATGCATTGATGTAGGTGCAGACAATATTGTGTAGTTTATTATAGACAATGGTTTAAATTATAAAAAAGCGTGCAAGCTGCTAATAAATAAGTATCCTCATATTGTCTGACAACCATATGTGGCACATACAATCAACCTGATGCTAAAGGCTATTGGTGAGTTTTTAGGGCATAAAGCTATGATACAGTTGGCTCGCAATATTTCTCGTTGATTGTATAATCATAATCAGTTATGCTCAATGCTATTGGTGGTGAGTTGATAAGATGGAATGCAACACGTTTTGGCACAATCTACGTATTTTTTGAGAGTGCTTTGTCGGAGAGAAAAATTCATGGCATAGATAGGTTCTGAGATATTTTTAAATAGTAGATTTGCCAATACTGAAGACAGAAGACATCTTCACTCCTGCCTAGCAAGCATGTTATGGTGGGATTCAATGAAATATATGATAGATGCAGTGCAACTTTTGTATGCGTTTTTTCGGTTTGCTGATCAAGACAAGAGCCTTACCTTAAGTGAAGTACTTTTCATATATCATTTATATAAAAATGAATATGAAGCCCTTTATAAGAATGATGAGCGAGAGATACAGAGGTATGTGAACATTATAAATCGTAGGATGGTGGATATTTACAATAATATCTTTGTGAATGTAGGTAATACGTACTTAAAAAAATATTATTATATTTTTTGTTTCTACTGCAATAATATCTAACTATTGTTACATGTGCAGCTGGATCTTTGAACTAAGAAGTCACTATTCTTACGGGACAGGTCGAAATATGATGAACGATATTCGAGAGGCATTTACACGCATAGCATCAATCGACTTGTGTGTGCATGCGGCGAAAATTTTTAGAAGAAAACAAAGTTCATTCGGCACTGAGTTGACCAACAGAATGGCAGTGGATAAAAATACTTCTTCTGCAGCTTGGTGAAACATGTTTAGAGGTGACACATCTCATCTCCAGCAGCTTATATTACGGATAGTCTCACAGTGTGCATCATTCAGTAGTTGTGAGCGCAACTGTAGTACATTTACATTGATCCACACGAAGGTGCGTAATAGATTATCTAATGAGAAATTGCATAAGCTGGTGTATGTTAACTACAACCTTCAGATCTGTATGTGTGATGTTTCATAGACATATAAGCCAACAGAAGCTGATCCATTTGATCGTCTCATTGAGCTGTCGTTGTATGATTCTTGAAATCTTATTCGAGAATAGATGGAACATAGGAGATCCAATTTTGACTCTGTTCTTGATGAAGAGGACATCGAGACTGACAGTCCTGTACCCAGCCGTCTTGTTATAGATGATGACGCTAGTAGACAGTTGCTGCGCTTGTCTCGTGCTGCAATAATATCTAAATGGGTGTATCAATATGTGGATGATACTCACATAGCTAAGAGAAAGGTTCAAAGTGTAAGACAAAAAAAATGGTAAAAAGATGAGGTTAAAAAGCAAAGAGAAAGAAAAGAATGTAGACAGTAACGACTCCACAGATTCTGGAGAAACAAAACGAAGTCTAGTCTACTAGAAATCAAATGATAGTAGCTCCCGGACTATATCTAGAGACCCACCAGACAATATGGTTTCTGAGTCACAGGCACCGGTCACAACTCATTATTTCACAGGTAACAAAATTTTCATATCATATAATCAATTTTGACTCATTTATCTTACACTTTACTTCTTTTACAGGTGAGACAGACTATACCTATGCTATACAGGATGACTATAGTGCTCCACAGTCACAAAGACATCGACGGGGGAGACAGCATTACTACGACACATACTATTCAGCGCCAGACAGTGATTCTTTGTACAGCCAAAGTAATGAGTACTATAATTATCCGTACGGTGATCGTAGCACACAACCTGTCACCACATAGGTATACCAATGGTAAAATTCAGAGTTTTATAACATGTTATACTCGCAATGGGAGACAACTACTGCTTGAACGGGACAAGCTTAGAATGAATTCAAAGTGAAGTTGTTAGCTACTTAGAGGAATTTAACTCCTCTCAAGTGTAGAGTGCGACAATGTATATTTTAATTAGAGTATAATTCAAAAGTAAAATGTGCTTCGAAAACTATGTATGGACTTTGAATTTATTGTGAATGAACAACATGTATATATGAATTTATTGTGTTCTGAACTTTGAATTTGTTATGAATGAATAACTGTTTTTTATTTGTGGATGAAGTATGTTGTGAATGTTGATATTAAAAGAAATTAGAATATGTCATGTTCAATTTTGTAGCACTTTTTAATTTAATATTTTATTTTTCACTAATTTATCGGTTTTCAGATAAATCAAATGGTTTACCGAAAAAATCGCGCGGTTTATCAAAAAATCGGTCGGTTTACCATTTTCGAGTCGTCCAAACCGTCCTAAATTTTGAAAATTAAAATTTGAACGAAAAACCGTACGATTTTAACGGTTTTTGCACTTTTAATCCTACCGCTTCGAGCGATTTTTACTGTACAAACCATAAGTTAAACCCTGCTGACATCACGGTTTGAATGGAAGCTGGTTCTGCACATGCGAGCAGAAACTGTTGAGAAGGGAACCAATCAAACCCCAACTGTCGCAGCCCCGATCGGACAGCGCCCACCCCACCGTGCCCTCGACCCACAGCCACAGCCACAGCCGGCAAATACGTCGAAGCAGCATGGGCAAGGACGTAACTTCCCGCCGTCCCCTTCCCTTTTTATCCCACCTTCCGCTAGCGACGACGCACGCCCCCATTTCGAAGCTCCTTCTCGCGATTCCATTCCCCACACGCCTCCTCCGCCACCGCCTCCGCGTCCGGCCGCCTCGCAGAGGGTTAGGGTTTGCTCCGCTCCCTCTCCAGTTTGATTTCGCAGCGGGATCTCGTGGGGAAGGCCTGATCTGTGGTTTCCGGGGCCCGTTTCGGCGTCAGCCGATCGATCCGCGCGGCTAGGATGAGAATTTTTTTTGGGGGGTTGTTTCGTTGGGTAGGGGGGCTTGCACGGGCTGGAAATCTTTAAGGGGATGGGCGCGCTGACGGTTGTTGGGTTGATCTGGTCTTACGACGGTTCAGGGTGAAGTCTTTTTGAAGGCTGGAAATGATTTGATTTACTGTTCTCCTTTTCCCTGTTGATATTTTTTCCTGGAACACAGGGACATAATTAGGTGGTGATTTTAATGTTAGATTTTCCGGTGAAAATTAGTTTGGGTGGCCGGATTAACTTGTTTGAGATATGCCGACTGATGTGTTCGATTTACATCCTCTTAAGATTTAAATTTTATGCCTGCTGATTCGTTTAGACTGTTGGCGAGATGAGCATATGAAAGGTTTCGTATTTGGGCTAGTGGATACTGTTGTGGTGCTCGCTAAGAATTAGTAGGATCTTGTTGCCTCAATCATTAAGTGTTAGTTATGTGCAATTTGTGACGATTTGTTATGGATCTTGAAACGGGTAGTTACGTGCATGATTCATTGCCTCCTTCCAAGATTGCAAAAATTTATCTCTAATGACTTGTAGATTGTTTGATTTGCAGATTATATTTGTCATGGAACACAAGGAGGCTGGCTGCCAGCAGCCGGAGGGCCCAATCCTTTGCATCAATAACTGTGGCTTCTTCGGCAGCGCTGCTACAATGAACATGTGCTCCAAGTGTCACAAGGAAATGATCATGAAGCAGGAACAGGCTCAGCTGGCCGCGGCCTCCTACGACAGCATTGTCAATGGTGGTGACGGCATTAAAGGACCGGTCGTTACTGGAAGCACAGAAGTAGTTGTCACTCAAGTTGAGAAAAAATCAGTTATTGTGCAGCCCGCTGATGCTGTTGGCACCAGTGAGGCTGCTGCTATCCAAAATATCAAGGAAGGACCGAGTCGTTGCACTACCTGCAGGAAGAGGGTTGGGCTGACTGGATTCAACTGCCGATGTGGGAACCTGTACTGTGCAGTACACCGCTATTCCGACAAACATGACTGTCAGTTTGATTACCAGACTGCTGCTAGGAATGCAATCGCCAAGGCTAATCCGGTGGTAAAGGCAGAGAAGCTCGACAAGATCTGATGGAGCAATGGTGGGTGAAACAGGTTATGATATGCAAGATGTCATCATCCGTGTTTGCTGCTTTATCATTGTTTCTCGTTCTTGTTTGCTGCCACAGTCCCTGAGTTGTTCAAAATTATGATGCACAAAGCATCCAAGCAGCTGCAAGAATTCATTCCCAGAGTCAAGTCTAAATGGTCTGCATATTGGCTATGTTGTGTAAGCTTATTCATGGTGGTTTCGGTGGGTATTGTGGCGTTTTAGGTAGCTATGTAATGCACTATTTGTTTATCTCATGCATGTTACATTCCAGTCAGTAATAGTAATCAGCAATTGTCTGCCATAATTGCAAAAATCTATTTTCTGATTCACAGCCTCTTGCAGAAGTGCAGGGAAAGGGTTGGATCCTATTTTTTTTTCATGTGATTATTCTGATTTTAATAGCTTATCGTAGAAAATCATTTTCAGTCACTTTCAGACAAGTTGTGCCAAAGGGCCCAACATGACGGGTACATTATTTAACTTCTTTGCCAGATATTGAAAAGAGATGGATTAAAGCATGCAGGCAATGGCGGAGAAATGTGATCAGCTTATATTCCTTAGTTGTTTATGAGAGAATGTGTAGGATCTCAGCTTTGTCGCAGCCGTACCAACTAGAGATGTTTTTAAAGACAACAGTTGTTGCTAACTGATCTGATTCTTTCTTTAACGGCAACTTAGATGTAAAGTATGCAACAGCCTGATAAAAACAGTTGCACGGTTCAGTTTGAACCTGAGATGTGGGAATCATTCTAAGATGGCCCTTCTATATTCGTAGATAAGATTCAGAATAAACAGCAGAATACTGCAGGACGCAATATTAAAGCAACACCTTCAGTCACCAAGATGTACAAGGTGCAATCACTAGATTAAATTGTCAATCGCACTCGCACCTTTAATTATGAAATATTCATATAACCACAAGTAATTGTTTCAAGTAGAGGACAAAATGTGTTTATCCCTTCGCCCGTGTCTCAAGAAATTTCCATATAATCACAAGTACAGCACTAATTTGACGCGTGTCCTCTTTCATTGCCTTATCTAAACTATGGGAGAATAAAGAGGAAGTGTTATCCTGTAGTATTTCTGCTGCAAGTGTCAACTTAGGGCCTCAGGCCCCGATGTTAAAGTAAGCCGTGTAGAATTCGTCCCTCAAGCTGTATAATGGTTCCAGAAGGAAGTTCCTAGCTGCCCCCTTCGCGATGAAGCTGATTGGATGGTACTGCCTCAATGGAGCAATCTGCACAAAGCTCGCAGCCTGCTCCAGTATCCCACCAATGCTAGGAAGAGAACTCTTGCAGCTGACCTGAATCTCTGTCCCTACAGTATAATTTGCGCCTGACACCAAGAAGCATCCTGGCTTGGTACCAAGCTCAAGTGAAACTGAGTTCGAATTTCCATCAAGACCAGGCACTATGTTAAAAAGAGACTCTGATCCCTTTTGTGTAGATAGGGTAAGATTGTTGGTGATCACCGTTCCTGGCAAGTCAAATGGTTCAATTAGCATAGAAGCTCCTGTTGTGGTCGTGCTGTAGAAGTCATGTAGCCCTGTTGAGTCCTGAGGGTGTGCTCTGAATGTTGCATGGACGGCACTGTCAGTGCCATCAACTTCAGGTTTTACTTGCATTGTTAGGGAGCCATTTACGCTCGAGAGAACAAATGTTTTCCCATTGGACACTTGTGTGAAGCTCACCAGCTGAGACTTGTATGATGATGGGACAGCAGCTAGCCAGTCTGAAATTGCACTGCTATTGCCAGCTTTTGCATTCCAGCCACCAGTGGATAGGCCAGCAAGAACAAATGGCCCAAACAGAACTGCTTGAAGAGATGCATACTCTGACCGGTCATCTGAAGAGATAGCGAGCAATTAGTAATATTCAGATGGAGGTTCACCTAAACTAGAATTTTTTCAATTTTAACCCAAGTACTAGGCTGCTAGCAACATGTATGGCGTCCACTAGTGTCATGCTTCCCATCCTTTTTTGTTACTAATTACAGCCACTGGTTATCTTGACGATTATGTGACTCAAGTAAAGGTAACTAGTTCCTCCTTCAATCCTAATTGTGCAGATTTGGTAATAGTTGAAAATTACCTTTAATTGCTTCAGTCCTGAGGCTGATAGGAAATTGGAGTAACATGTGATCCCCTGAGTCCCACTGTTTGGTGATAGAGAGGAAAGACCCTGCCAACAAACTAAGATCATGAAATGAAATGGCCTCAGAAGATAAATGATACTATGAATGGCAGTCACATTAAAGTGATTTACCTGGAGATATTGATCCCAAATCTTTATCATTTAAAGTTGCTTTCAAGCCTTCACTTGATGTCCATGATGGAATTCTCACATTCAATTTGGAAGGCTGACTGTTATTCTAATAAACAGAAAATAATAAGGTGACTAAAGAAGCTTTTATCTGTATTTAGTTCTAAAAAAGTTGAAAGCAATTACCTTTGCAGAAATGGAGAGTGAAACTTGAATATACTGATCAGAGGAGCTGAGGGGTTTGATTTGTTGAACAACAGTAAGTCCAGCAGTCTTCCAGTTGAAAGAGCTCGGTATGTATTGAATGACATATAGTGACGGCACATCTCCTTTATCCTCAAAGTAAATAGAATCGCCTAGTTTTGAAAAGGATTCTATCCCTACAGGTAGATAGGACATTTCAGAAACAAACAAGCTGCAAGCCTACGATTAATTGCATCCCTAACCTTCACCGCTTAGATAATGCCATTATCATATGGAATTTACCATTAAGAGAATGAAAATGTAAATTGACAATTTACTCTATTTCTGCAAAAGAGTAGATTTTCATATCAAAGCGACAAAAGTAAATACTCTCTCAGATTTTTAATTGATGAAAACAGGGAAACTTTATTAGCTCAAAAATAATAAATAAAGTTGTTCTAAAGTCATTAATTGAAAACTGGAGGGAGTTGCAGAAGTAAGAATCATTTTTCTTTATATAATGAAAATGTCAGGAATTTCAGGATACCTGTCCCATAACAACACCAGAATGAATCATATTTTGTTCCCCAACCATGATAACTAACTGCTTTAGACCGTCCAGGGGCCATGGGTAGCATGTAAATCATCACACCAGGATCTGACCCTCTTTGAATGCTTAAAACGCCATTTATCAATGCCCTCTCATAATAGTCAGCATATTCTATTGCCTTTGTCCATCTGAATAGGTTGCGGGAGATCTGAACATAGTTTGAATAACACGTTTCTAAGTGAGAAACAACACATTTCAAATGAAGAAATAAATGTACCACAGAACAGTTTGATGATTATCAAACCTTGAGCATGTTGTAGGTCGTGCATGATTCCTCATTTTCAGTACTAAGAGCCTGAGCTAAACGCTTTGGATCAGTCCTGAAAAGATTAAAAATATACACTCATCAGTCATCGCAAATATTACTATGCACTATTGAAATCAGGCAGCAAGTCATATTAATTACCAGAATTCACCAGCTGACGTGCCACCAGTTGCATAACTATGTGAAGAATTTATTGTATCCATGAAAAAGGTCGCAATTTGCTGTTTCAGGAATTAGGCTTATTGTGAGATTTACTAGATGGTGCCAAAGAATAAGAAATGGAAGACAGTACATGGTACTACTTTCCTGTAAACTCTCACAACAAGTTGATGATTTGGCATATGGACAGAAAGCTGAAATGGATAATAAATGCTACAGCTGATGAACAAGAGAGCACATATGATATCCAAAATATTTTTGGAACTAATTCAAGGAACTAAGAGAAAGTATAAATCAAACATATACTATTGTATTTTCCCTAAATCAAGTCATGATGAGTTCCAAACCCTTTGGGAAATTCAGCAATAAGCATATATACATTTTTCAGGTCAAACAAGCACATACACATTGTGAGTCAAATGCTTGTTATTCCTTTTTAACATTATCACCATATAATAATGTTAACCAACAACATCATGTACTAATGCTCACATTACATAACAGGTTTCTCTCCATCACTGAAATAAAGCGTTTCAACTCTCAAGCTAACAATATTTGCACGGAGGCTTACCTTGTAAAGAGGATCTCCAGTAACTTCATACCGCATCTGCACTCCAATGACAACTGGAATGTGTGTATTCGAATGGAAGCCTGAAATACTGTCAGCCTGAAAAAAGGACGAAGAGCACACTCCAACTAAAATCCTTAAAGAGTAACAACACTCATAAACTATCAACCAAGACAGATCCAAGGAGTGAAGGTACAGTTTATGTTATTGGTTGTAACTTATTTTGAATTAAACAAAGCCAGTGAGTAGCTGTAGAAACTAGAAAATCAACTAGGAAACGAGTCAGCGCTCAGCAGACCTGAACTGCAAGCAACCCAAGAAAGCATGGCTTGTCAAATAGATGAGCCAACGTCAAATGCCTCTGATCTTTCTGCCCAGATAAGAGAAAGGAAGGATATCAGCTAGACATAATTGTGTATTAATTGATGGTATACTTGTAAGATAGCCAATCACCGTTATAGTGTAGAGCTGGTATAGCACATCATTCATCCCACCAGTCTCCTCATTGAGAGATTCCCAGTGTCTCTCAATGCTGTATTTCTGTATGACATTCTTAACCCGGTCACTGAAGTAATTAGCAATCTTCACCACCATATCAAGAGCCTTGGGATTCCCAGCCACTGTGTACTGATCAAGAAGCCCTTGCATAATCTGCAAACGAAAAAAAAAATCAAGCAACTAGAGAATCCTAATTAATATACGGAGTAGAAATCAAAGAGTATGCTCTGAAACACCCAACACACCTTGTGGATTGTGTAGTAAGGAGCCCAGACAGGCTTGATGGCCTCAACCCAATCGAAAAACTCAGGTGGGAAGGCCGACAGATAACCTGTGCCTATTTTCTTCTGGCAATCATAAAGCGCATCAACAACAGATGACATTTGTGCATTGACAGTATCGTTGTGGGTGCTAGCCCATATCCTGGCAGCAGCACTCAGGTAGTGCCCTGAAAAAACAGCAGCAAAACACTGCAATTCAGTCCAGCTGCTCATTTGCTATGTGTTAATGCTTCAAATTGAACCATGGTAGAGGCAGCACACCAACGAAATGCCCCCGGAGTTGGACGTCGGGGCCCTCCCAGCCGCCGTAGGGCGTTCCCGGCGCTGTCAGACCGGCCTGCTTCCGGAAGTTCCAGACGAGGCGGTCGACGTCCAGGAGGAGCAGGTACTCCAGGTTGGTCCGCTGGGCTCGCCAGTACAGGGTGTCCGGCTCCAGCCGCACGTCGTGCAGCGACACCTCGGAGAGGAACGGGCCGGCCCCAAGTCTCGGATCGCCGGCGGCGCCCCGGAGCTTCCTGTAGAGCATGAGCCAGTCGAACGCCTCCTCGCGCCGCAGCGCCCTCCGCGGCATGAGCGACATCCAGGCGGACTCGTCCGTGGGGGTGAGGTGGTGCTCGTGGTCGTGGTCGAGGCGCACGCGCTCGGGAACCGGCGCGGACCGCAGCTGCGCCGCCGCGCGCTCCGTGTGCGACGACAGACCCGGGAACGCGTTGGTGCACAGCTTGCCCTCCGCGCCGTGCAACGCGGCGGCGGCCACGAGCACCGCGATCCCCAGCACGGCGGTCGCCGCCATCGCCCCCTTTTCCGCCAGGAACAACATTGCCCTCACTCAACTGTTACCACTAGTCCACTTACAGTAGCGCCGCATAAGCGAAAGCCTCCAGGCCTTTTTAACACCTGATTATGGCAAGACAAAGATGATTCAGCATCAAGAAGTGTCGACAACGCATCAAACAACCCCCGAATTAGCCAAGAATTACGGGGAAAGCAAGTTGCGATATGGTGAAAATGAAAAGATCAGGGAAAGCACCGAGGAAGGAAGACCTTATCTGTTGTCTCCTCCACGTCACAGGGTGATGCCGAAGTCGACCGACTCCGAAGGAGCCAAGCACTGAAAGCGATAATTTTCGTCCGGGAAAACAGGTTTACAGGAGAGAGCGCTGCGTTTCCGCAGTGAGCACGGTCACGGATCAACGGAAATATTTGGAGGGCAGGTACCCCATCACCGGAGAGCAACGGCTTCTATCTGATTCTTGGACGCAAAGGACCGCAATTCGAACCGCATCATTAGGCTGCTCGCTTGCACGCGACGCCGATCGCGACACCGGCAAGTGGCGCATCCGCATCACGGTGGCGACGCTGCAGATCAAGAGAGCCAGCGCAGGAGGGATCACCGTCATCCGCGGCGGAGTTCGCAACCGAAATCGGAGCGCGGATGCGTCATGCCATGGCCATTGCTCCCTTCCACTGCCCCTTTCTGTTCGCGGATCGATGGCACTTGCAGGATAGGTCACTGACTCACCGCACCGATCACCTGAGCCGTACCAGACCATGGATGCGCGCAACTCGCAGTCTTCTTGATCATGGCATGCTCGTCCGTCAAGGACACGACACTGACATTCAGATTTGCTCGTTCCCCTGCTTCTCTGGAGTCTAGACTGGACATGACATCAGCCTGTTCTAGGTTCACACCTCACCTCGTCAATATGACGATATGGTCTGCATGTAACTGGAAATTGAGTCTAACAGTATCCTAGTAGCAAGAGAGATCTGGACCCAAAATTACATCTTCAGAGCACACTAGCACAGCAAGCGAGAATGGTGACAATAAAAGGTCTGGACCCAAAACAAAACCATCAGAGCACAGCAAGCAACTGAGGAAGACACAGCAAATGAGTAACTAAGGAAGCGAGGAACAGTCTATCTAGCATTGCTGGAGTTCGATGCTACAGCAAACCACATACTCCGTAATCATCAACAGATATATTAGAGCATACTGGAAAAGAACTCACATATAGGGACATTAGTGTGCAATAAAGTAGACACCAGTGATCTCTAAGCACAACTACACCTTAATAATTTTCACGGTCCATTTATAGCAAAAACAAGGCTAGGTCTGTCTAAGCATCATGTAAAACAGCACCGAAACTCGAACCAACAACATTCCACAAGCTTCAGTGCCTCGGTCGGCTCAACGGTTTGCCTTGGCAACACGCTCGATCTCATCCTTCTTCTTGATGGCATAGCTGCAGCAAAATAGAAAGAAGCATCAGCTCTCAATCCAGATGGTCCCCCAACTAGAGATAGCAAGCAACCAGCTGCAAATAGCTGCACCTGTTGGATGAACCCTTGGCAGCATTGATCAATTCATCAGCAAGGCACTCGGCGATGGTCTTGATGTTCCTGAAGGCACTCTCCCTGGCACCAGTGGTGAGGAGGTAGATAGCCTGGTTAACCCTTCTCAAGGGTGAGATATCCACAGCCTGCCTCCTCACAACACCAGCAGATCCAATTCGGGTGGCATCCTCACGCGGACCACTGCATGATGATAAAACATGTCAATACAAAAGTGGAATGACAATCTGCCATTATCAGAGAAGATGTACTCCCCTAACAAACACAATTTTACCAATGCCAGCTACTCTAAAGCTCCAGAAAATGTAATGCAAGACAAGCATTATCAGTGCCAGAACACAGCTAAAAAATTGATGATACTCCAGACAATTAAATGCAAGCCCAGCATTTCGCAGCTAAAAACAGTGTTATCAATGCCAAATGCAAAACAAGCATCATGAAGACATGACCAGCGCTAACCAGTCACCATTATGGATGGGACCAATCTATTGAACCCAATCTCACGCTGATCAACCACTCTTAATCACAAGTTAGTGCACGGGTATCAACAGTATTTACATGTCCAGCAAAGAAAGGTATCAAATAAATTGAACAGAAATCCTATAGCTACATGCGCATTTTTGTAAAATCTGTGTGCAGATCCTGTCAGAAACAGCTAAGAGCATGAGCATGTAATGTAATGAAACCACTTTCTAATATGAACCTCCTACCGAGAGCGCTTCTTCGAGTGGTTTGGACAGCAAAACAGAATTTGACATGACGCACGCGTGTATGAGAGCTAACCTGTTGATGATGGCGTCCACAATGATCTGGATGGGGTTGGCGTCTGTGAGGAGGTGAATAATCTCCATGGTGTGCTTGATGATGCGAACAGCCATGACCTTTTTGCCATTGTTACGGCCGTGCATCATGAGCGTGTTAGTTAGGCGCTCAACGATGGGGCACTGCGCCTTGCGGAAGCGCTTCTTCGAGTACCGCCCCGCCGTGTGCGGCAGGTAAGTCGCGTGCTTCGTCGCCGACACCGCCAGGTAGTCAGCCAGCGAGATGTCGTTCACCTGCATTTCGCCGTCAAATTCACTGCAAGTAGCCGCTGAAGTACTTCAAAGCGGATAGAAGATCCATTCGCGTACCTGGACATCCTCGAAGGTCCAGCGGTTGAAGAGCTTCACCTCCTGCTGCGGCTGCTCCACCATCTCCGCCATGGTCCGGATCGAGAGCGATGCGCTGATGCGGCTGCGAGCTGCGACGGCGGAGAGCGAGGATACCGGAGAGGTGGCGGCTAGGCTCGCGGGGGTGCGAGAGGGTAGGTTTTAATAGGGGCGGCCATTCCCGCTAGGGTTTCTGATCCGACGGCTGTTGTTTTGTCTGTGCCGATCGGCCGCAAGGCGTGCCTTTAATGGACTCGTTTTGGGCTGTTGGGCCCATCTGAAATTGGCTGTGGGGCGGAGTGAGTCCAGGCCAGTTGATTATGGGCCTGGGACAAAGTTTCTAACCGGTGCTGTCTACAATGTGGCCCACAAGACAATTCACTTTTTTGGGCCTGCGTATTGTAAGGTGACGAGTGCGGATCAAAGAAGCGGATAGCAGTCGAGCCTGTCATGGCCCACAATCATGTACGTGTTGAACCGGGCCGTGACGTGCCTGGTCCGGTCGCGCATGCAGAAACTTAGAGCTGGAAATACCCAAATTACCCACCGATCGTCATTTCCACCGCACTTCCAGATCTCCACCTCCTCGCCTCTCTCGGTCTCGGCCATGGCCGACGAGCCCCTCGACCCGCCAGCCGCTCCCCCACCGGAGACGACCCCGTCCCCGGTGGCGGCACCCCCGGCACTCCTACGCCCGCGGCGCGAGGCGTTTGAGCACGGCCTCCTGCCCATTCCCAAACTCATCTTCCCGGAGGGCACGCTAGCGCAGACCCTCGCGCAGCTCAAGGAGAAGCTCGCAGCCGCGGCGCTCGACGGGCGTGTGGGCGCCGCGGCGCTGGCTGAGACTCTGCAGATTCCGCACGAGCAGGCGGCGCTCGTGCTCGGCACTCTCGCGGCAGTGATCCCCGCTGAGGACCCCGCGCTCGCGGACGGCGGCGGCACCGCGGACCTCCGCGACCTTATTCTCTTCCTGTATATCCAATCGTACAAGCGCCTCGTCCCACGCAACGCGCACAAGGACTCACCGGCCGTGGCGGACGTCTGGCCATCCAACTCCGCGTTCGATGGGTACCTCTCCCAGCTGTCCCCGATCCAGGTCAGTCAGAATCAAGTCCCGTTCATGGAGCGCTTTGTCAATGAAATGTGATGCGCTTACGATTGCGGTATAATTCTAGCTGGTCTAAAATGCTGCATGTTTCCTGTTCGTAAATTCCACGCGACATGCCAGAGGGAATGCAACACCGTCTTGGTGTGTGCAATAACTTGGCTTGTGCCATTTGATTTTTTAGATTGGAATCAATAACTGTGAGCTTCAGCTGTGGCAGCAGACATCCTTTATGCCTTCATGCTATGAATTTGGGCCGCAAGCAGTTCCTCGATCTGCTTATAACTTGGTAGTTTGGCATGTGCTAGAAGGTTATTATAAGCTCAATAGTTGCATCGAGAAAGGTAAGACCCAAGCTTTGGTTGCTATTCATATGTCCGTTTGTGGCTTTGGATATCTACTGCTTACTGCTTAGTACTGTATTCCAAGCAACCACTTTTTGACATGCAACTCTAATTCTCCTTTCTTCTGTGTTATCCTAAACGGCTTTAAATGGCTGTTTAGATGCGTTTAAACGGTGGTAGACGGCATGTTACCATGCAGTTTAGGCCCTAAATGCTTACCTAAATGGCTGACCCATCTAAGCGGTCCAAACAGAAAAAACACCCTAAATGGTCTGAAAGCGACAGCTCCTGATGAGTTATAGACGCTGTTTGGACTGTTTAGACATGCGTTTAGGAAATAGAATAGGGACGGGGCAGGAGCTGAGGAGGAAAGAAGCGGGAGCGCAGTGTTTCGGGGGAGATTGAGCGGGAGATATTTTCCTCTGAGGTTCCAACACACCCATCCCACACAACTCCGCTGCACCTCGAGGACCCACTCCCGCTCATCTCCACTGCAGTATCCTGCACGCAGCCCATCTCCGGCGCAGCATCCCGCTCACGCTGCCTATCTCCGCCCTTCTCCACCGCAGCGTCCAGGTCCCTGCCGCCATCCAGGAGCAGCACGCCGTCATAGCCCAGGAGCAGCTCGCGCTGCTGTTGTCCAGGAGCTGTGTGCATGCATCCTGCTCCAAGTCTCCGGGTAAAAGTTGCATCAGTACTCCCTAATCTTGAGCGCTTTGATTCTGCAAGTTACTTGCTGCTATTTGATTTTTCTTTTCATATTTCGTGTAGAACTTGAAGCTTATTGGGTCATTTACATCAAGAAACGTTAGCAAAAATATGCTAAAAATATATTTAAATTTGCTAGAAATGAATTCTAAAGTAGAAACCATTTAATGCTATATAAACAGGTGAAACACTAAACAGGGCCTCACCGCCTGTCTACCGTTTACCATTTAGGAAAACATGGCCATTCTACATATGATATTACACATAATGATAGAGTTAAATAGCTCAAAGTGAATTAGGAACGATGCGTGCAGTCTTCAGCCTATTACACCATATGTAACACTGTAGTAGATTTGTTCTCTGGTTTTTATGGTGAAGATAAAAACTCTTGATTTGTTAAATCCGGACATGCATGTTAGAACTGTGCTGTACCATGCTGGTAGGTTCACCTGCCTACACCTACAGTAGGGCAGAGTGGATGCTGATCTGCATTTTGTATACGTCCAGGTTTTATCGCCTGGAGAACTACAGGTTTCATTGGTTGCTGCTTTTGCCATTACATGTAGTTAGATAATCTATCACTTTAACATCACCTTGACTTCCTATTTGTATATGTATTGTTTTACAGCTTGTACGCAGCAATAGCCGTCGTTTCATGCCTTCTCAAGCTGACGAAGAAATTCATCAGTTGTCTTATCTCCAAAAACATATGGCAAATATTCTCTCTCTATTGGCAAATTCTGTTGAGGTCAAGGGTGATGATTCTCTGGTATGCCACCTTTTCATTTGATTAATATGCTTTGGTTGATTTTTCTTTTCTATTGGAGTGTGGCTTTGGTTTGTTTCCTTCCGTTTTTCTTTTTCAAATGTGGATTTCTCCCTTAAAATATCATTAAAAATGGTATTATGTAAAGCTCTATTTCCCTTTCTGAAGATATCATCCTCCAACTAACTACACATTTTGACTCTGTGAGCTATACCCTTCTAAATGTGTTAATGGAAAAGATCAAGCCACATGCAGACATGTGTTAAAGTTAAAATTATCAAAAAAATAAAAAAATTATGAGAACAGATGGATTTGATGTTATCTTATATATATGATTCAAATGATATCACATATTTTTATGCAATCGAGGATAATGAGACCTTTTAAGGTGAGTGGTCGGCGGAGATGTAGTACTTGTAGGACAAACTTTTAAAGCACATTTCTTTCTCTGTGACAAAGAGCTTATAATTGGGATTTTTTATAGGCTTGAAATGTTAAATATGATCTTGCTGTGTATACTTTGTACCATATCCTTCTGTATGGGTTACATAGTAGGATATGGTTTGGCTATTTTCATGTGAGTGCACAATAAAATGTTTGTGATTGTTATTCCCATTCATTTTGTAGGTATTGACAACGGAGACCTTTGAGCACCTTGGATTTCTTGTTCAATTCTCAGAAGGAACTTCCTTAAGACAGGCAGCCACATTTTTTGCAAATTCCGATCCAGACATGCCTACTGCTCCTGTCCCTGCTTCTCAAGTTCTTGATTGGATGTCACATAACATAGTCTCTTCATTGGAATATTCTACTGAAAGATCAGCGGCAAAGGAAAGCAGCCAGCAAATTGATACTGATGTGACCATGACGGATGCCAATACAAGTCAGCCACGGAACATCAAACCATGTACCAGTCCTTCATACTACAGAGAAACAACTTTTGTGGAGGGCTTTTCAAAAACTTCTGTTATCAAGCATGCAGCTGATGTCATAGGACACTCTATGAAGGTACACTGAGTTACTAATATTTTTCTTGTCATTACGTTACGATTGGGTGATTACTCAGACGACACATTAGTATGACATGTGAAAGAGAATGGCTGGTGTAAGTATTTAATACACGGCATTAGGTGGTTATTAGATGGCACTACAAAACTTTCAATAACAGTTTCATTGGAAAATTATTAACACGCATTTATTTTTCAATTTCAATAAATTTGTCAATAATCTGACCCAGAAACAGAATCAATACATAATTTCTTTGTTGACATTTAGTTGTTGCTTCACTGTTCAGGTTTATTATCTGCGATCCAGAAAGAAAGTCAACGTATATAATTTTTTTAGTGGTGTTTAGTTTGTTTGTCTTGCAGTTCAGGTTACTCGATTGTGTCTTAATCTATTTAGATTCTCGGTGATGGGAATAATGAAATCTTAGGATTGGGACTCCATGCAAAAGACCTAAAGTGGTCAAATCCTTCCCCAGACCCTACACAAGCGGGAGCCATGTACACTGGGCTGCCTTTTTTTCAGGGTCAAAAGGCAAAGGAGGTGGAAGATACCGGTTTTAAGCTTTGGTACACGAGGATATTGACAGCAAAAAACGGGGTAGGCATTGTGATCGACAAGGGGTTTAAAGATGGCGTGGTGGACATCAAGAGACACGGAGATAGGATTATTAGTGAAGCTGGTTATTGGAGATTTAGTTCTGAACGTAATTAGTGCTTATGCCTCTCAAATAGGTCTAGATGTGAGTGTCAAAAAGCAATTCTGAGAGGATTTGGATGCGATGGTCAGCAGTGTGCCTATCGCTGAGAAGCTTTTATAGGAGGAGACCTAAATGGGTACATTGGCTCTTTTAGCGTAGGTTTTGAGAGGGTGCATGGTAGTTTCGACTACTGGAGTAGGAATCAAGAAGGGAAGGGGGTTTTGGACTTTGTCTTGGCCTACGATTTGATTGTTGCGAACTTCTGTTTTAGAAAGAGAGCCTCTCATTTAGTAACCTTTCAGAGTGATTCTCACTGTAGCCAGATTGATTTTATCTTAGCAAGAAGAAAAGATAGACATGTTTGCTTAGACTGTAAGGTGGTACCAGGAGAATGTGTGGTACCTCAGCATAGGCTTGTGGTTGCGGACTTTCGCTTTCAGTTGCGCTCTCTACGGAGGAAGCATATCAAAGTGAAAAGGACAAAGTAGTGGAAGCTTAAGGAAGATGCAGCATATATTTTAAAGAAAAGTGTTATCAAAGAGGCCCTTTGGCAAGCAGAAGATGCAAATGTTATATTGGTATCAAGGATACTTTCCGATATTGATGAGAATGTAAGTCATAGAATTAAAGACGGATGGTTGAAGTGGCGTTCAAGCTTCTGGAGTACTATGTGATAATAGGGTGCCTCAAAAACTCAATGGTAAATTTTATAGGACTGCAATTCGTCCTGCCATGCTATATGGAGCAGAATGTTGGCCTACGAAAAGGCGACATGTTCAATAGCTACACGTAGCTGAAATGCATATGTTGAGATGGATGTGTGGCCACACAAAAAGATCGTGTCCGGAACGATGACATACGAGAGAGATTAGGAGTGACATCCGTTGAGGAGAAACTTGTGCAGCATCGTTTGAGATGGTTCAGACATATTCAACGAAGGCCACAGGAGGCATCGGTTCGTAGCAAAATGGTAAGTCGACCAAACGGTGTGAAGAGAGGCAGAGGTAGACCAAACTTGACTTGAGAAGAGTCTGTGAAGAGAGATCTGAATGATTGGTATATCGCCAAAGAGTTAGCTTTGGATAGGTGTTTGTGGAGGCTAGCAATTCACGTGCCTGTATCTTGATTGCTGGTTGTTGCTTCTTTTTAGTCGTCTCTTAGGGTTGCATCTCTAGCTTACCTCAACTTGCTTGGGATTAAAGGCTTTGTTGTTGTTGTTGTTGTATTATTGGGACTCCACATTTCCAATATTGTTAAGTTACATTTTTTTATCTGCAGATTTTGAACTGCCATGATTCTGTGATCTACATATTGGCACCCGTGAAGTATGCTACTGTATATGGATGTTCTGATGCTACAGTTGTTCTCGGTGCTGTTGGTAAGGTATGAATTCATTCTTGTTACCATCTCCTGTTTTATGGATATAATATTATGTAACTATATTTTTTATGTAATTAATATTTCTGTGTAGAAATAGTCCTATTTCTCTCTGATATTCAGAAATGGATTTGCTATTTGTTGGTTCTCCTAACTGCGAATAGTAGATAACTTGTCAATGAAAAGTTACTTGTGGTTTGTGTAATAATGGTACCCAGACGCATCAAGATTTGTGAATTGTGACTATCTAGGATTTACAATTTGAAAATTTTATCATTCTCAAGCGGCGGGTCTGCATTGACTAGTTTTTTACTTAACAGCCACTCAGCCAGTCTTGGAATGCATTGTACAGGAAGTGAGAGACTGTTACTTATCTGCCTACAAATAGATGGCAATCCTATCAGCTAATTGTAAACAACTAAATATTATGCACTGTGTACATAAACATGCACCAGATTGCCGGTAGCATATCACAGTATTGTATGAAAAATTTATATGGGGATGTCTCATGATAACCATGGAAATTTTTTGGCATGAGAAAATATCATAATTCTTGAAATTTGATTCGATCTGATGGGCAAAATAGTTATGATTAATGAGAAGTTATCTTACTGAAAACACTTCAATTCTAAAACATGTCACCCTGGCAGCTTGCACAATAACTGTGCATGTTATTAAAAGACCATTATCACCCTTATCAATAGTGTCTAATATATGCATTATCTCCATGAGATCTGATAATCTGTTGCTGACCTCCACACTATCACCTCTTTCAACGCAATAGTTGATGCTATTATTAACATAGCTTCATTGGAAAAGATGACATTGTTTCGTATTTGTTGCCAGCTATGTTTTAAAAGTATACTTTGAATGTTTTCTGCTGTCAGGTAGTAAAGGTGGAGCATTGTGAAAGAGTGCACATCATTGCAGCTGCAAAACGAATTTCTATTGCCAATTGTCGTGAGTGCATCTTCTACTTGGGAGTAAATAACCAACCTCTTGTTTTGGGGGACAACCATAAATTACAAGTGAGCTTCTGTTACCCCTTTTTCTACTCTTTTTGGTTGTGGTGGTAGTGTGGTCTATTATGCTGTAAATATTTTATTTCCCGCTCTTTTATTTATCTTCAGATCAACAACTCAAACTTAATAATTTGACATAGTATTCACTACTCATAGTAACATACTTCATCACCGACATTTTATTTCTCAAATTTTCCTTTCGTGTATAAACAGGTTGCTCCATTCAATACTCACTATCCCCAACTACGGGAACATTTGATGCAAGTTGGTGTCGATCTTGCTCTCAACAAATGGGACCAACCTTTTATACTGGGAGTTGTTGATCCACATGATTCATTATCCCATCCTGCTGGGGTTTGCGATGTTAAAGCTGAATCTGCTAGTTGCCTAGATCCTGATCTTTTCACTAACCTTTTGGTATGTCAACTATACTGTTTTTTTTTTGGAAGCTATAAACAGTAGAGGAAGTCTTTACTGTATGTCAGCTATACTGTGGCTTTTAGCTTATAAAACGTCATGAATACAGAGAAAAGATATACACAGTTTCAATCAGTTTGTCACATTAAATCTACTCATTACGATGTTACTATTCTTGGGATATTTGGTTTTGTAAATGTCTGTTTCTAACCTTGTTCATTCTTTCCAATGCTGAGCC
Source organism: Zoysia matrella (assembly GCA_001602295.1). Taxonomy (NCBI): domain Eukaryota; kingdom Viridiplantae; phylum Streptophyta; class Magnoliopsida; order Poales; family Poaceae; genus Zoysia; species Zoysia matrella. The sequence continues at coordinate 26,758 of BCLG01004330.1, forward strand.
CATTTTGTGAAACGTTGAACTGCAGTGGTAGTGTCAAAAACATAAAGCATGCTGCATGCTTAATTATTGAATTGGGACTTCATTTTGCATCATTAACATTAATGTTTTCAATTAGAACACTGCATTGGGGCGATATATTTTCCTCTTGCAAAATCATTAAATGGTACAATATATTTTCCTCTTGCAGATTCCTAGTTGTTTTGAGGCTGAAGTGCAAGAGCCTACAGAATGCAATCCTTTCCCACTGCCTGAAACTTATGAAGCATCCCAAAGAAAAAAGGTACGGTGTATTTTTAAATGCAATGGGTGGTACTGGTAGACCTAGACCATAGCGTAGTCTTTGTCTCTTGAGTCCTAAATAAGTGTCCTAGTGGTTCAGAAAATTTTTATTATTAACATCGACTGATGTTAATCTGTGTTTTTTATACGATACCTTAATATCTGTTTTTATATAATATGTGTATGCAAACTACATCAGCTTCTTTGTAGTTTCTGTTCTGCAACTCTGTCGCATCTTATTATAGTACATTTGCCATGTGATATTCAACATATTGGCCACAATTCATGAAGAATAAGAGGAACTGAGAGTCATGTCCATACATTTTTGTTTCGCACTAATGCCACACCTATCCAATTGTCCTGATTAAAGGTGGATGAGATTTGAAAAGAAAATCTTGAGCAAAGTGGTAAATTACCGAGGATTTAGGCCATTTCTCACATCTCTACGTTTGAATATTCTGTTTTCAGCATTCTGCTCTGGAAGATATTCAAAAGACTGTTAGAGAGTTGCAGCTTGATGACAATAGGAAAAGAGAATTGACGATTGCCCTTCATGCACAGTTCAAGGACTGGTTATATGGTAATTCCTTATCAGTTCAGTCTCAATTTTGTCTAGCACTTTCTGTGGAAACTGCATCTCTTCAAACCTTTGGGGTTGCGCAATTTGATATTGATACGGCTAAGCATGAGATTTCTTCATGCCTTGGAATAAAAATAAAACAAAATGTGCACTCACTGTCTGCAACCACTGCATGCACTGGAACCGATCCTACTACACCCGTTTTCAGGGTGATCATAAGATTTTATTAGCTGCAGAAGGATAAGATCAATCAATTATTTCTTATTCTTTTCTATTTAGTGAATAAGCTGCTCTCGTTCCACTAATGTATTTATAAGGAAAACTTATAATTATCTAAGCGGGAATTGCAGAAAATTCTATGATTTGCTTCTTTTTTGGCCCTTCATTATTCTTGAGTAACTGCAATTCCTACTACTGGAAAATGCAAAAATTGCAGAAAAGGATATTTGGGTACTGACAACTGCAATTCCTTTTGATCTTTTTTTAACTAATAACTGCAATCCTTATTACTAGAAAATGTGGTTTGTTCTTCTTACTCTAGTAACTGCAATTCCTTGTGGTTCATGCAGCTTCTGGCAATATCCGTCAGCTCTACTGCTTGCAAGGTGACTGATTTGGTTTGTGAATGGAGGCCTACACCTCCAAAACTGTTTATCCTTTGCCGACTCAACTGACACTCGACCATTGTCGAAACTGACCTTTACTCCCTGAACAAACTCTGCTTGCTCATCCAGCCTTATTGTACTATTTGATGTTTAGTTCTTCCTAATTCCCCCAAATTCCCTTTTCCTTCGAGGTATAGTTAATTAGAATGTAATTTTTTTCTCTTTCGGGTGGCTACATATTTTTAGGCCCCTTCATAACACCCAATAGGGATTTGATTAATCAACCTGTTCAGATAAACATGAGACCTTTCATTCTTTTTCTTAAATAATTTTTTTAGTTCATCATGTATTCCTGTATGGAACAGTATTATACAACACCTTAGTCATGTTTTGAAAGACGGTTCAGTAATTTTTACATATCAGCGTGAATCAAATGCTGGTCTGGATAGTTTTGAATCCTCGCCTGCTGTTTTCAAGCAAGCCGTTGGTGTGTCAGATATAGATTCAATCACAATCATACAGTTACACGTTTAAAGCTACATGTGCGTATTTGCAATTTAATATGCCAACATGTTGCGGGCCGGATGATTCACGCGCATCCGATGGACGAGCTGCAGTTGCGTGTTCTCTTCCCGTTCACGGAAGCAGCGCCCTGTGAGCTTGTTTTCTTGTGCATAATCGAAAGCGAGACACACGGTGGTGACCAAGACATGCCACAGTTTTTGTTTGGGGACGTGAACATCCAGCGTGGCCTCGTCATCGGTCTTCACGGCCTCCCGGGGAAGGATGCCATGGCCCAGGTAGCCAACGCAGGCAGAGTTCCTGGTCCGCCCGTTGGCTACCCGTTGCCGATCAGGTTTTCGGATGCGCATCCATGTTCGTGGGTCTGGCGATCGGGCACTGTAACTATTTGTAGCCCCCCGGACCGGGAGTCCGAGGATACTGCAAGTTTCTTTGCGCTTTGTACTTGTAACCTATACATACGGACCAATGGCCGTGGCTACAATGTACTCTCTCCAGTTTTAAATTATTGACACCGTTGATTTTTAACATCAATTTTAACTATTTGTTTTATTAAAATAATTTATTTAAATATATAAAATTTTATTATTATTTAATTTATCATTAATAAAATTTAAATCATAACTAACAATTTGTTTACACATTGCCCATATTATGTACTCCACTATGACACAGCTTTGCTCTGACCACATGCATACGAATGACCAGATCAGAGTGGTAAATATCATGCAAATCGACGGCGCGAGGGAGCAACATCGTCGCAATTATCGTTGGACCACATGCATTCAGATACGACACCGATTTGATCGGTTTTTAAAAAAATCGAAAAAATTGCTATAAGTATCGATCGGTTTTATTGATTTATCGATCGATTTTCTCGGTTTATCAATCGATTTTTTTTTACTCCTTTTGAATTTAAAATCAAATCAGTTCAAGTGGTTTTTCAATCAGTTTACCGGCCGATTTGACCGGTTTTCGGATTTTAAATTTTTTTAAATTTTAAATTTTTTTAAATTTATTAAATCAAAAACCGATAGATCTTTTAAACTGAACTGAACTGGTTTCACTTAAAAACCACAAAAATCGATTAATTTTGACCGATTTTGTAAACCTGCTACGAGGCGCGTCACTCGACGGGTCGTCGTTAGTACTGACAGATATCGGTCGTCGTTCGTCTGGAGAGATTCGGAAGGATGTGGAGCGTGTGGTTCCGGAGAACCGGAAGAACTCACACTATCGTCGATTTCATTTTTTATTGGTGTCTTCTTTCGATTGAGGGTCCGCATCAACTATAGCGTACGAGTGCCGTAGGATCCAATCAAGCTCGTCTGGTATCGCCTATTGGCCCATGTTGAAGGAGGAGTTCCATCAACCTAGAACTAGGCTCCAGCCGAGGCTGCGCAGTCGATCCTCACGTAGTACAAATGAAGTAATAAAATATTATTTATGTATTACTAGAACACACGTTTCTTGCTGTGCATATTTTTTTAGTGGACGAGAGGCAGGGCGTTATACAATTCTTTTTTTGTGACACAGCACAGTAGGCGATTTAGCCTTATCATCCCCTGTTCACGTGCGAGTACAGAGCCATGGGCGCGCGCGACCTAGCTCATGTCACTGTCCATGGCCCCGCGATCGAAGACCCCTGATGCATCTGCAATGAAATTTCTTTTTTTATTGAAACATAAAACTGACTTGCGAACAGTACATATATGGTAAAATTGAAAGTAACCGGCGCTGCAACTCACGTCGTAAATCATGGTTAGCTCTCAGAGAATCAGCTGTGTAGATGAAATTGTGTGGACAGTTTTTACAATCCTCTCTGCTGTAGAGATATTAGTATCATCTATTGTTGTACTATGCAGAACTGTGAGGTCTAACCGCTCTACATACGCCTTGTAAACATGAAACGTAAATTTAAACAAAATTTCAAGGTGAGTTCATGCGAGGCAATACCTGCGCCAATTGCGCGTGTGCCTCCAATATGTATGCATCAATATTGACGTGCCCTTTCCAAGACTTTGAACAGGTCCAGCAGCTAGCCAATATTTTTTTCACTTTTTTTCCTCTTTAGAAGCTAATTAAGGACGAACGGTGGCGATGAACTTCATGAATGGTTCTTAAGACCGTGACTCTTGCATGGGAAGGATGAACGGTGGAGATGAGTGTGGAAATGTGGATCCCAACCCCATATTTGGAGATATCGTCCCGGGTGAAGTCAGTCACCGTCACAATTTTTACTGAGGTGACCGGCGTGGTCCTCCGTCTCGCTCCCTCGGCAGGCGACGACGAGGACTGATGGAACGCAGCTTCTGTCTTGCCCTTTGGTCTGTCCAGCTGCACGTAAGCATAAACTAGAGAGCTAGAGTTTTTATTTAAATTTTGAATAGGATTTTTTAGAGCCTTTTACACGGATGGAGTGTTTGTACTCTCTGCGTTCTTTAATTGACGTCGTTGTTGACTTTTAAATTCAACTTTACCATCTGTTTTATTCAAATTTTTTTATAAATTTTATATATTTTTATATAATTTGATTTATCATTTGAGTTATTTAAATCACAACTTAATGTTTTACACATTTGAGCAAAAATTTTTTAGTGACGTAGCCATCAAGAAGCTGCTGGTAAAACACTGTCCATAAAAACCTAAAAATATAACAGTATATTAACTTTTTTTTTAAAAAAAAAGTGAGAACAATATTTCTCCAGAAAAATTCATACGCCACTATGCATATTTTCCCAACTGTCAGTACTTGTTCAGTAGTTCTATCACATGCACAATCTAGTGGAGGCCAAGAGAAATATCATTTCCCCCACGAGATCAAGAGGAAGCAAGATCCAGAGCACAACAAATGATTGATACACGTCTTTCAAGTCTCGGCCATTGCTAGGACGACGATGGCGCTGCACCGCGCACACACTGAAGAACCCCACGTGCAAGATGCCCTCGGGCTCAATGGCTATATAGGCAACAGCGCACGCTCAGGCAGGTTTGCGCCGCACCACAAGCACGGAGCACACTAGCAGGAGAGATTTATTTCGGTCTGTTCTGGCCCTGCTCTGACGTCGTGTGCGGCTCTGGTGAATTTGCTCTTGATTAATTAGGATATATATCAAGAGCTCTAGTTCAATCGATCAAGCAAGCATTGAGAGGCAGAAAGTTGCCAGCCATGATTCACCTGAACCTAAAGCACCACGCGCCATGCATGCTGCACCACAAACGAAGAACAGTTTATCCATGCAACGGCACGCTGCGTGCTGTGTTGAGCTGCAAATACCTAGTTAGCATCGAATTAAATCTTCACTAAAAATCAGTGTAAAAATTCGATGCCATAGCCCAAAAAAAAAAAACTAAATCCTAGTGCAAAGCAGTGCGATGCCAATAGGATTATGGGTCTGTGATTAAGCAATTGTTCGTGTGCGCATGGCGGTGCAACAGAGACGGGGCTGGAGAAGCCGCTGGTGACGGGGTTCGCGCACAAGACGCTGGTGGAGGGCCGGTACGAGGCGGAGTTCCAGGTGCCGCCGTCGTTCGGGCCGGTGGGCGCGGTGCTGATGGAGAACGAGCACCATAAGGAGATGTTCATCAAGGAGATCAAGCTCGTCACCGGCGGCGACGAGAGCACGGCCGTCATCTTCGACTGCAACTCCTGGGTGCACTCCAAGTTCGACAACCCCGAGAAGCGCATCTTCTTCACCGTCAAGGTCAGTACGTAGTAGCAGCTCTGTCTGCAACAATCAACCTGCCACTTCACCCCACCGACGAGAGAGCAGTTGCATGAACACGCTACGCATGCATGGCACCGTGCTAATAAGGTCGTCGTTGCTGTTCGATGGTGTGTGTGCAGTCGTACCTGCCGTCGGCGACGCCCAAGGGCCTCGAGGTCCTGAGGAAGAAGGACCTGGAGACGCTCCGCGGCGACGGGCACGGCGAGCCCAAGTGCTTCGAGCGCGTCTACGACTACGACGTGTACAACGATCTCGGCGACCCGGACAAGAACCCCGCGCACCAGCGGCCCGTCCTCGGCGGCAGCAAGGAGTACCCGTACCCTCGGCGGTGCCGCACGGGCCGCGCCCGGAGCAAGGCCGACCCGCAGACGGAGAAGCGGGGCGGCAACTTCTACGTGCCCCGCGACGAGCAGTTCTCGGAGGTGAAGCAGCGGACGTTCGGGGCCACGACGCTGCGTTCCGGCCTGCACATGGTGCTGCCGGCGCTGAGGCCGTTGCTCATCCAGAAGGAGCTGCGGTTCCCGCACTTCCCCGCCATCGACAACCTCTACAGTGAAGGCATCCCGCTGCCGGCGGTGGACGGCTTGGACTCGATCCGCGGCATCATCCCGCGTGTCCTCAAGCTCGTCGAGGACACCACCGACAACGTCCTCCGCTTCGAGGTCCCCGGGATGATCGAGAGTAAGCACCTCATCAGTCATCATTTTCTTCTACTGCGATTTAATATTAATCACTTTATTTTATCAGTGGCTAATTAACTTTTTGATTAACCAAGTACCAGTAATCTACTGTGGAGTGTGGGTTACTGATGCATGCATGGGCTGATCGATTGCAGGGGACAGGTTCTCGTGGTTCAAAGATGAGGAGTTCGCACGGCAGACGATCGCAGGGCTCAACCCGTTCTGCATCCAGCTCCTGACGGAGTTCCCCATCAAAAGCAAGCTCGACCCGGCGGTGTACGGCGAGCCGGAGTCGGCCATCACGAAGGAGATCCTCGAGAAGCAGATGAAGGGCAGCATGACGGTGGAGCAGGCTCTGGCGGCGAAGCGGCTCTTCATCCTAGACTACCACGACGTGTACCTCCCCTACGTTCACCGGGTCCGCGAGCTGCCGGACACGACGCTGTACGGTTCCCGCACCGTCTTCTTCCTGACGGACCTGGACACGCTGATGCCGCTGTGCATCGAGCTGACGCGGCCCAAGTCGCCGACGATGCCGCAATGGAAGCGCGTGTTCACGCACGGGCCCGACGCCACGGACTCCTGGCTGTGGAAGCTGGCAAAGGCCAACGTGCTCGCCCACGACACCGGGTACCACCAGCTCGTCAGCCACTGGCTGCGCACGCACTGCTGCGTGGAGCCCTACATCATCGCGGCGAACCGGCAGCTGAGCCGGATGCACCCCGTGTACCGCCTCCTGCACCCGCACTTCCGCTACACCATGGAGATCAACGCGTTGGCCAGGGAGAGCCTCATCAACGCGGACGGCATCATCGAGGAGTCCTTCTGGCCCGGCAAGCACTCCATGGAGCTCAGCGCCGTGGCTTACGGCCTGACGTGGCGGTTCGACATGGAGGCGCTGCCGGAGGACCTCGTCAGGCGCGGACTCGCCGTGAGGAAAGACGATGGAGAGCTCGAGCTCGCCATCAAGGACTACCCCTACGCCACCGACGGGCTCAAGGTCTGGGACTCCATCAAACAATGGGTGACCGATTACGTCAAGGTTTACTACAAGACCGACGAGGACGTCGCCGGCGACCCGGAGCTGCAGGCGTTCTGGGAGGAGGTGCGCACCAAGGGCCACGCGGACAAGAAGGACGAGCCGTGGTGGCCCGAGCTGGACGGCCGGGACAGCCTCATCCAGACGCTCACCACCATCATCTGGGTCACCTCAGGGCACCACGCGGCCGTCAACTTCGGGCAGTACCACTTCGGCGGCTACTTCCCCAACCGCCCCACGACGATCCGGAGGAACATGCCGGTGGAGGAGAACCGGGAGGAGGAGATGAAGAGGTTCATGGCGCGGCCGGAGACGACGCTGCTGGACATGCTGCCCACCCAGATGCAGGCCATCAAGGTCATGACCACGCTCGACATCCTCTCCGCGCACTCCCCCGACGAGGAGTACCTGGGCGAGCACGCCGAGCCGGCGTGGCTGGCGGAGCCCATGGTGAAGGCGGCGTTCGAGAAGTTCTGCGGCAGGATGAAGGAGATCGAGGGATTCGTGGACGAGTGCAACAGCGACCCGGAGCTCAGGAACAGATGCGGCGCCGGGATCGTCCCGTACGAGCTGCTCAAGCCGTTCTCCAAGCCGGGGGTCACCGGAAGAGGCATCCCCAATAGCATCTCCATCTGAGCTCAGACCAGTTACCCCAGTTCCAGCTCTAAGGTGGCCATTGGATACGCGGGAATGACATGTGAGTTTATGATTGAAAAGCTAATGAAAGGTTGAGATTTACTACTAGTTGGATCGATCTTTTCTAATATGTCTTCCACCTCTTATTTCTGAGTATCCAAACGCCACCTATGAAAAAACTGAATGCATTATTATCTGTGAGCTACTTGTGCAATGAGATTGTACTCCAAATACCATCATTGTACACGTGTTGCTAGACAAGAAGAGACACATTTGATTGGCCAGATATAATTAGAAACTAGCTTCTTCAGGGTTGAAATATTTTGGGCACTACTATCCAAAAACCAAACGAGGTTGGATGGCTCAGCTGGCCCTTTCACCGTATGAACACTCAAGACTTGTCACAAAGCACAATGCCAAAGAGTTGGATGTCTACTCCCTGCATCGCGAGCCGCACACAGCTCAAATCTGCTGCCGGTTTCGGCACATATCATCCAAAATTTATTGGCACGAGAACTCGAGTACGATGGCTTCGGCGGTCCGGGACCAAATCAAGATCAGATGCCGTGGAGGCCAATGGCTAAGAACAAGCGAACATCTTATCCAACAGTTTCAAGACGACGAGCATACACTTTTAACAATTCACAGAGTAAGCATGGGTCTCAACAGAAGTTCAGGTGCGCTCTGGAAAAGCGTCCAAAATACCCTCCAGTTTTATTGTACAGAAGTGACTGGAGTTTATTTACTCTGCATTACGATCGTGCTATTCTTCCAAATCAGGGCACTGTTGTGTTTCAGTTTCTACTGTCATGATAGTGTAAATATTTGGGAATGATGCTTTGAACCATGGAATTTGGAATATTAGATTCTTTTTAGAATATTAGATTGAAAAATTTTAATTAGTTTTTTTTTTAAAAAAAAAACTCAAGGGAAGAATAGACTGGAACCACGGAATGGGGCGAACGGCGGAAGCGTGGTAGAATCTGTTAAGTTTTGGGCCTTATCATTGGGCCTGCAGAATATGCGCTCTCTCAGCAGCCCAAGTATTAACCGAGCAAACCAAATCATACCGTTGATTACTCTATTGATTAGTACCACATCGCCGGGGTTTGGAGAGGAGAGGCACGAGGAGGCAATAAGATGCGGACCAGGGGTACATCACAACTCATACCTTTCTCGGCCTTTTGGCTAAGATCAAGTGTAGTATCTGTTCTTATCAGTTTAATATCTGATATGTGGGTCATATGTCCACTTTGATATTAAATTTATTTTTTGTGGGGGAGAGTCTACCACAATGGCTTGCCATTGAGGCTCTTGCGTGTCGCCCAGGCGTTGCACTATAGCCTGGGCTTGGCGCACCCCAACCAACTCTAATGTTTGAAATTTTGAATTCAAAATGAGTTTGTTCAAATTTCAATTCAATACTATGTTGCTTGTTTCTATGCTTCTTTGCGCTGCGACTTTTAAGGTCCTTTCAATCCCAGCCCATGGTTGATTCACTGCCCAGGAGACATCTATCCGGTGCCGGCCCACACCCTCGTTCGAAGCCCAAATGATGTGGCAGTTTACTACCTCTCCATTGGCCGTGCCACGACACCACCATCACAACAGTCGTGGAGTGCGACCCACACCCCAGCCCGTCACTCTTCTCACATATTGCGAAGCTCGACGAAGAAATGCCCGGGCGCCAGGCTGCCGTGTTTGGAACCTGACCGGCCTGCCGCCCCCATCGCCAACAGCCATGGCAGCGCTGGCGGCGGCGGCGGCGATGGTTGGGGGAGGGGAACATGACCTACCCAACGAGGAGGTGGACGCCATGCTTGCCTCCTTCTCCGCCGGAGACCCTGACGCTGCTGCCTTCGCTCCACCACCTGAACCAGAAGTGGGGACGTCGCCGTTGCCGGTGGGGATAGGTGAGATTGAAAGGTTCCTCATGGATGACACGAATGAGGCGGCGGTGGACGCCACTGGGGTTGGGATCGATGAGTTCTTGGACGCCATCCTCATCGGCGACGGCGAGAGCAACGGGGTCCCGGACCCGACTGGAGAAGGGAGCGTGGGTGGGTTGTCTGTGGGGGAGGACGAGGAGGTCATGGGCGTAGATGGCGATGACGATCCAGACAGCAAGAAGAAGTTGCGGTACTGATCTTTTTGCCTCGAATTTGCACAAGGAAGCATCGTTTATTTATTATTTTTCATGTTAGTTTCAATTGAAAAATTCGATATCCTCATCTAGAAAAATATTTTTCTGAAAATTGAATTATGGTTTCATTGAATATATCATTGTTATGTTGGGCGCCAATTTATGTGGGGGAAAGTAGCAGCTAACTTCTGGTTTTTCTTATGTATGATGGTTAATATGTCTGTGCATATCAAATGATTGAGTAATTGTACGATTCTTTGGTTAGTATAGTTTTTAGGAAATTCCACATGTAAGGGTTCCTGACGAATGGCTGTAATATGTCGTCTTTGAAAGCGTTGGAGAACCATTGATACATTTGTTCGTGACTTGGTTTATAGCAATATATAACATCAGTTTTTCGTTATGCTATGTTTCATCAGACGAGTGAGGAACAGGGATTCTGCCATGAAATCAAGGGAGAGGAAAAGGTTGTATTTAAAAGACCTGGAGACTAAAAGTAAGTATCTGGAGGCAGAGTGCTGCCGCCTAAGCTATACCCTCCAGTGCTGCTCTGCAGAGAACATGGTGCTTCGCCAGTGTTTGCTGAAGGATAGGCTAGTTGGTGCTCCCACAGCCATGCAGGAGTCTGCCGTGCTCATGGGTAAGAGATACCACCATATCCATTCTGGTTTCACCCAGTGTATCGTACTTAATTTTCACCCAGTTTATCATACTTAAGTTGTAGGCGGGATGAGCTTTGAACATTTTTCATCATTCTTTGGTGGTGCTCAGGATGAACTATGAAATATGTAGCATCTGCTAGTTGGTCCTTTGTTTTTGGGAATGAATCTGCTAGTTGGTCTTGGCTAGTCCTTGAAATAAAACCCTACAATTTTTTTTTATGTCCATGGGAATCCCTTGTAGCAATGACATTACACCAGCAGTGTGAATCACTTATAGCGATGGCATTACAGTGATTCCACCAGAATAGTGAATCAGCTATTCAGTCACCACATGTTCAAAGTGGATATATAGTAGTAGCACTCTGATTTTCTCATGCTCCCTGAGATGACACTCAGCCTTGTTATTATGTTCATTTTTCTCTATATATCTTGGGATGTTGGCAGGTGATTGAGTATTTTTATATTATTGCCTCTAAGAGACTAATACAACCGTTTCCTGTATGCAGAAACCCTGCCGCTGGTTTCCCTGCTGTGGCTAGTTTGCATCGCACACCTATTCCTAATACCCGGGGTGACAAACAGAAGCCTAGTAGCACCAAGCGGCCCGGTAAGAGATCCCGTAAAGCTGGGCAGAATGGTAACAAACACGGTGAAGATGATCAGAATGACAACAAACTGTGTTAATATGAACAGTGATGCTCGTGGGGCTTTGGAACTCTTTCGCCATGGCAGATGCTACAAGGGCAGAAAGGCAAGGATGAAGTTCCCTTGGTTACCATGGCAACAGCTGCTTCCTAGGTTGTCCGTCATCTTGTAAACCTGCTCTAAGTTGCTTACTTATTTGTCAGAACTAAGGGCGACTATCTGTAACCTTGTTGTGAGTCTTTTTTTTTTTTT